>CM067522.1:12258022-12363039 GCA_034509495.1 Acestrorhynchus altus | reverse complement strand
TTTTGTGTGTGTGTGTGTGTGTGTGTGTGTGTGTGTGTGTGTGTGTGTGTGTGTGTGTGCGTGTGCGTGTGCGTGTGTGTGTGTGTGTGTGTGTTAGAACCGTATACAATTCCTGCAACAACCCATCAAGACTGCCTTACACAACTTGTTCGACAAGTGAGCTCATCTTTCAAGGTTGTGCGACTGAACCTACACAGGGAAACATAACATAAGACCATAACATTGTAACATAACATATTCCAAATGCAAAGTGACAGCTTGACTTTTTTCCCCCCTGTATCATTCCCCAAAAAAGCTTTCGACACAACTTTGTTTCCACTCACTGTCAGCTGAGTCAGAGGAACAGTGCTGTTACAAGTCTGTATAATTAAACTTAGACAAATGAGCTGGAGGCAAGCTGCAGGCATGGCTACTCTGAAAGATCCAGCCATCCAAAAATGTGCAGCCAAGGATGATACTCCTCTGCTTCTCACTGCAGAGATGCCTAGAAAGAATCTGAAGAATCCAGTCCTCTTTGTGGATACACACTATGTCCAAATGTTTGTGGACACCACATCTAAATACATTCAGCTACCTTAAGCTGTATTCATTGCTGAAACAGATGTGCAAATGCACACACACGGCTTGTCTATTCCCTGTAGAGAAACACTGCCAATAGAATAGGACTTTCTGGAGCAGGTGAGAGCAAAATAAAATAAAGTGCCACCATCTCATACATACATCTCACCTCATACATGATTGTCACTGAATGCAATCAAATCCTCACAGCAAAAGCCATTCCTGGACAGAAGAGACTAAACAAGCAGGTGTCCCAATATGTATGTCTGTATATTTACTATTACTATTTAATTGGAATGTAACAGATTCAAATGCATCCATTATCCCCACATTAATATTTCATATTACATTTCCCCAAATGATTTTCCCCAAATGATGTTGTTCATCTGAATATGGATTTTGTGTCACGTCATGCATTTGCTAAAGTGAATGATGATTTATTGTGTCATTTGAAATAAATGTTTCTATCTGCTCCTTTATAACAATGCCAGCAGGATTCCCTAATTCCCTCTTACAGTCATTTAATATAGAGGATAACTTGGGGGAAGTAGCTTCCGAGGGTAAGTCCCTCCTCCCTCATATTCTCTGCTGGTCAAATTAGTTCTGACACATTTACTGAATGGCTATTCTGACATTTCTTCTGCTTTACTTCATTTGTTTTGCCATGTTGGGAATGATATGAGATGAGATAAGTGTGTGTGTACATGTCTGCTTTCAGTAGTGATACTGAGGGGTTTAAACACTCCATCAGCACTTCTGTGTCTGATCCACTTATGTCAGCACAATACATACTAACTCATAATAACTATAATATCTGGTCTGTGGTGGTCCTGTGGGGTCCTGACCATCAGAAAACAGTGTTAAAGAAGGTTAACATATGCAGAAAAAAACTGGAAGGAATATAGTCTGTCATTTTTGAACTACAAAAAATGTGTTCCTATATGGTAAGAAGAGCTGACAAACAAGGAGGTGGTCATATTGTTATGGCTGATCAGTGTATGTCACAGCTCTGAGAACTGTCTGTGAAAGTTCTTTACATTTACATTTACATTTACATTTATTTAGCAGACGCCTTTATACAGAACTTACAAAAGTGCTTTGCTGTGCACTCAGAGAACATCCTTAGCTAGTAGACAAGGCTAGAATACCAAGATTCCACAAGATTCAAGGTTCAGAATAAATAATTATGGAGTTAAATACTCTTGAAAAAGATGGGTTTTCAGTCTGTGTTTGCATCTTTGCAGAGGCTTTCTTTGGGTACTCCAATGGCAGGTGTACTAAATAGTAGTGAATGTATGCTTGTCTGATACCCTGCAAAAGACTGGCACCCTGTCCAGTTGGTATTCCTGCCTTGCTCCCAATGGTTCTGAGACCCAGACCAGGACAAAGCAGGTAAGAAAAAGAATGAAAACTAACATTCCAAATGTATTTCCATTTGCCTTATGTAATGACTTAATAATCATTCAATTGGCACATATTTTAAAAGTGTATTCTAAACTGAAAGAAGCATCAATATAATTTTACATCATATTTTTATTTTACATTCTTTTATGAAGAAGTGGAAATGAATTGGAATATAATTTATACATTCTGTACAACCTTGACCAATTCATGCAAGGTTCAGTCAGAGGAGCTTGTTGCATTACTCATTTCCCCAAATATGTCACTTTCAGTGGTGCATCGTGATCTCAGTGTAATTTTACTCTGTGGAATGATAGAATGCTTGGAGTAATGCCTGAGAAGGAGAGTCACATTTTATTCCATAAGAAATAGATATTAGGTTTTCTATGGTATTACTCTAAAGACCTCTTTTGACGCCCAAATTGCCTACTCCAATCTCATTCATTGAATATGTTAATACCTTTCACTTCATGAAAAATACAGGGAAGACAGAGCTCTTCTCTTAGAGACGGAATTCTGCAAGATGATGTCATTCATTGAATTTATTTTAGCTCTTGTAAGGATGCAATCTGTGCCTTTTCAACATTTCACATGTGCACAAATGCAGGCAGGCAGGTATCCTCACAGCTCCTCTATGCAAATGCATTGGAAGACAAAAAGCCATGTATATTTAACGAAGTACAAGGCAGCCTCATCACTCCTCAGTGTGCACAACAGTTTCAGGGGGAGAGGAAAGTGAGCAAGTGGAATTTACCCTCTTCACTGAAAGCAATACAGACTGACTGATGGGATCATTCTCACCTCATATCTTATTAAACATATTTATTTCATCTTGTTTAATAAGCCAATCTCACATAATCTTTAGTGGCGAATCATATCAGACCAATGCCTTCGGTTCAGGCCACAGAAATGGCCAAAAACTCCTCTATGATAAGGCTAACTTTGGCTTGAGCCACTATGGGATTCTAATAGTATGTTAGTAATAATATATTGCATTGTACGAGTGGATCAGACACAGTACTACTACTAGTTGGTCCAAATTGCAGATGTAAAGTCTCACAGGATACTGTCCTCAGGACGCTGTTGGCTGGATACTTCTGGTTGGTGGACAAACTTGTATACACTTTTTTGCTTTTTGTTTTCAAATAAAAAACAATATTGCACTTAATAATAATGCAGATTATGATGTCCTGCCATTCCTGAAGAGTCCCAGCCGCACTCATTCCAAACTCCATCTGCCATCTCAAGCACCATTAGGATACAGTTTGATAGGCTGCAAGACGTACCTTATACCAAGCAAGATTGCATAGCCAGGTGTTTGCAGGTGGTGGGTTACAATCCTCACCACAAGTAGGTGAGGGGAGAGGATTGGTTTTATAAGACGTGCAGTTGAGGAGAGGAGGGGTTTGAGCATGGTCCTGCACCCAAACTTTAATTATTTCATAACTCCATTTACAGTCTGTTGGAGCAATGCTGGGAAATTGGAAGACAAGGAAGACAAGGAAGACAAGGAGAACAAGAATATAGGAAGGTCAAGCCAAACTTCTCACAAGACAGAGCAGTTAGGTGAGACATGTGACTGGAAGATCTGGCCCACCAGGCCACAGCTGCCCTGAATCCTATATCCTATGTACAAGTCCTATATAATAAATCTATGGGATTTTTAAAAAATATTTTGTTAATCATGTTCAAACTACTTTGAAAGAACCTGCTTGTGGGGTATGCAGTAGTGTGATACAATGCAAGGGAACTAAAAGAATAGTAATATATATTAAATATATAAAATAAATAAAGACAAAATGCAGAAATAATGTCTGAGAATCATGTCAGTGTTAATTACTAAAAGGAAACTGCTTTTAGACTCTACCTGACTGTTAATTCCCACTGTACTGTCTCTGTCCATTAGGATGAACTCTGATCACAAATGCTCCTGTTACTTAACTGGGATTACTTTGTTCTGATGTGAGACTGATGGCCATTAAAGTCTGAAGGAAATGTGTGCAGTGCTGTAACTTGAGTCTTACGGGTCCCACATGGCTGCTTAGAGAACCTTAATACTTACAGTTTCCATTTAATACTTTTTCGAATCAATCCTTCATTAAAGTAAATCTGCCTTTAATGAACAATGAAAAAACCAATACACTGTCTGAAGTTCAGAAGATCAGCACATCACATCAACACATTCTCATTACTGACTACTGCATTTGTGTTCATGCTAATGGTAAAAGCCAGGGCTGGGCGATATGGACAAAAGTCATATCCCAATATATTTTAGCTGGTCATAATCAATATACATTATCATATATGATGTGAAAAATACAATGTGAAAAAAATGGCCTACAAAGCCAAAAATGGACCAGCCCCCATTGATGGTAATGGAAAAAACTCAATCTGTATTAAGACCCCTTTGAGCATCAAGTACATCTCGACTTGACCCACCATCCCTCAAGTTACAAGGAAGACAAGCATCCAAACTCTTTTCTGTCCTGGCACTAAAATGGTGAATTTAACTCCATCTGAGGGTCCGAGTCTTCAAAAGCAAACTGAAGACCATCGCATTACATTACACTACACACACACACCCACACACACACACACACATATATATATAGTGGGGATGAGATGGGGTGATCTTCCTGACCTCACTAATGCTTTTGTCAATGAATCAAATCAGATAAGCCTTTCCTAGACAATAGAGACCCTTGATTTCAGAAGAAACAATAGGTGTCCCAGTACTTGGTCCATATTGTCTACGTTTCAAGTATATTTTTCCCTCAATGCCAAATTATAAAAGCTAACCTGTTTCAAATGCATAATAACAAAAAGACACCTTTCCACCTTTAAAGTACAGATATGAGGGCTCATTGTGGCTCAGCAGTCTAATGGGTTAGTACTATGATCTGAGGATCATAGGTCATGCTGCTTGCTATCAATAGCTAGAGTCCAAGAAAGCATGCTCTCCCTGGGCAGTTCAATGGCGCTCTCTCTCCATATCATACCCAGTAGTCAGCACAGGCGTCTGTTAGCCATTGTGTCAGAGCTGGGGACCTGACACTTTCCTCAGAGTTTGTTTGCTTCCAAGCAATGATGCAGTTGTTGCAGTTCAAGAAAAGGGGCTGGCTTCATGTATCAGAGGAGGCATGTACTTGTCTTCACCCTCCTAGTGTTGGGATCATCATATGTAATGGGGGGAGAGTCCTAATGGGCTTGGGTAATTGGCACTTCCAAATTGTGGGAACTTCCAAGGCAAGATTCCTTCAAAGTGAGAAAGATCTCACCTTCTGCCTCAACCACACTCCTGCAACAGAAATGGCATTACCAACCTTGTCTACCTCTGTGTGATTTCTGATGCGATTTGAAGACCTCCTCTGGCACATTCCATGTAAAAATTCTAGCAAGGATTCAAATGAGTCTCACGATGGGTGCATTAGTCTAAATACTGACAACACCAAGGTATTTCTAAAGTAGAGGAGAAAGGCAACAGCACACCTTTGCCATTATTCCACATGAAGGAAAATTTACTAGGGCATTTCATGTGAGCGAGATGAGAGGGCTGCTGGAGAGTAAGAGCATCTTTTATTTATCCATTCAGAAGTGTAGCAAACCCAGTGTCCTTTTGGCAAAAGAGCACTCATGCATCTCCCTTCCAGAGTAGAGACGGCAAAACCCTTGGGCCCCCACCTCCCCTGACTTTTAGTTCAGTCTAATATGAATACTTTTCTAACAGAGAGAGTAAAGCCATGCATTTTCTAACTGAGACACTGAAGAGTATTTCTACTCATAGAAGTCAGTCTGGAACAGAAAAAACACTGGAGACTTATTAGTAATACAGCACAGCAGAGACCACTAATGCCATGTTCAGAGATAGGGGGAAAAAACTATATGGACAAAAGTTTTGAGACACCTGCTCATTCATTCTTTCTTCAAATCATGAGTATTAAAGGGTTTATACTGCTTTTGTTGGAGTACCTCTCTACTTTCCAGGGCAGGCATTCCATAGATTTTAGCTTCCATAGAATATGGCTGTGATGATTTTAATTGAGCTCAGTAACAAGAGCCTTGGGGAGGTCAGGGTTTTGGATGATTACAACCTCCCTCCTCAGCTCATCCCAGGCATGGTGCCAATAGGTTCTTGTTTGTTTATCTTCTCCAGAGTGTTCAGTTCTATTGGCAGTACTTTTCAACAGGGACTAGTCAAGCTGCTTCCGTTGGAAGGAAAGCGCTTGGATTGAAAAAATCCTGTGTATTTGCGGATATGAGTCACCAGTGGGAACAGACCATACATACTGATGGTGCCAAATGAATGCAACTATAGTGAAAAAGGAAGTGTTCATGAAGCAAAGCAAGTTGAGCAGCAGAAATCTCGGCATGTTCAGAAATACCACTTCCTCAACCTGACTCCGAGATGTTCTTGAGGAAAGTATTTCACACACACAACATTCTGTACCTCTTGATGCCCCCTGCTGTTCTTGGACATTAAAGCACTGTTCATTTCATTTTTTGCTCATTGAAGGGCCACAATTGTCAAAGTGGTCATTTTGGGCAAAGGTAAACATTTGGAAATAGTAATTGAATTACATAATAATGGTATAATTATTAAATGTTGAATTAAACTTTTATATACATATTACATGTTGAATTATGTTTATTATTATTATTATTATTATTATTATTATTATTATTATTATTATTATTATTATTATTATTATTACTACTCTGGCAGCACTGGGCAGCTACTTTCAGTGACAGGCTGCTTCACCATATAAGTGTGTGAAGTGTGTTGCAGTTCCTTCCTTCCTGCTGGGTTCACTACTGAGAATTCATCAATTTGAAAGGCAATTTGAACTAAATTGTTTTAAAGTGTCTTTAACCTTTTATGTTTCACAAAAGGAGTTCAAACACTTTTAAACGCATTTTCAATCTGTATTAAGAGCCTTTCAAGCATCAAGTAGAGCAAAAGCAAAGGAATCCCTATAAAATGTTTGGAATATGTTTCTAAACCTTTGATTAAAAATCATTTTCATATGTGACTTTAAAAACATCTATTCAAAAGCAACTTGAATCCATGTCTAATGTAGTTTTAATCATTTTAAAAGGTTTTGGATTCATTCGCAGCAAATTCATTCAATCATATTCTAAAATAATTTAAATCATTTTCAAAAAATGATTTTAATCTTTTTCAGAAGTGATTTGAATCACTTTAAAAAGCATTTGGAATCCATTTTAAAATGGATTTGAAGAAGTGAGCTAAATCAGAAGGCGTTCATTTTAAATGTATTTTGAATCCTTTTCTGAAGCAATTAGACCTTTTTTTCCCAAAAAGTCACTTTCAAAAGAAATCTGAATCTATTGGAAGCTACTGCAGTTATTGGAAACTATTATCTTCAAAGCAACATTTTTCAGAAGTCATTTTCAAAAGTTTTCTTCAAAAGAATTTAAAATCCTTGTTGAAACGCTTTTCACAGGACTCTTTTTTAAGCTTGGGAATATTTCTCAGAATCAATTTGAATCCATGTTAATAGCAAATCATTTTCTGCTTTTTTTCTGTTATAAATCATTGATGATGCAATTAAGAGTGAATTTGTGTTTGTTTCTTCCAGTTTAATAGCGTCTTTACTTTGTAAACTACATTCACTTTTGGGTATTTTGGGTTGTAGGAATGCGCCACCTAATTCTTCTTTTATGCTGCCATGACCTCCTAAAAAGAAATGAATGAATGTTGTGTTGAAATTATTTGATTGCAATATTATGATTAGTTGCCACAGAAACTGAGAGATCTGAGAGAAAGTGTGATAGGAGCTTTGCACTTTACAACTCAGGAGTCCATAAAAATGCTATATAAGCCTGAACAGTCAGGATGATCAGCACAGAGGGGTCAGACTACAAAGGTATGTGCACTCTTTTACAATAGTGGTAACCAGAAAATAATATGTTTCAAGTACCAGAATGACATTTAACTGTAGGAAAAAAAATAACCTGTCCATTCTTTACAATTATTTTCAATAAATTAATTTTCATGTAATTTAGATTTTGAATAAATAATAGTTCAGATTTACACTATTTTTTGATCATTATAAATGTTTTTGTTTGTTTGTTTGTTTGTTTTGTAGATGAAACTCTTTGTTGTCATCGCTGTTCTTCAGTTGGGGGCTTTCTGTGTCCTTGCTGCTGAGAAACCAGTGAGCAACCTGAAAAAAATAATAGAGAAAACCTCACACACAGAGAAAGGTAATGTATTTCTTGTCTAATTTGTTTTAACATTTATATCAATAATTAAAAACAAATCGATGCATTTCATGTTCAGTATTTTGAATATTCTTGACAGACAGACAGACAGATGTGCTAAGAGATATGAATAGAAGAGTAGTGATGACCATCCAGTTATGTACATGTGTAGAAGTGACTATGTGATTTGGTCTTCACAGTTTGCAATTTTCTATTATTTCTATTGCATTTTTCTAGTATTTTCTTGTATCACTGAAAAGAGACAGTATATAAGTATATATAGTATATAAGTATATATAGTATAAAAGATTCAGTGTATAAACTCAAGTAAACTTTCTCACATATGCCATAAAAGTGATTTTGTGTCTCTTTTTTAAATATAGCACCTCTTCTGAACCCTCTCATAGAGGGTAAAGTTCCAACTCTTCCCAATGACCCTCCAGTTGTTGGCCCCCTAACACCTCCAGAGCTCCAGGAACCTTTAAGCTTCTCCCATCTGTTTGGTGACAATGTCAATCTTAACTGGACCAGTTGGGAGGGCTCTCTTCCCAACAGTGCAGTTGGCATTTACAATGGGTACACCAAGCGCACAGATTACATCTGCAAGTACAACTGCGAAGCGGGTTTCTACACACCTAGCAAAGGCCCGTACTGCAACTACCCCTGGGGGAACAGAGAATACCATGCACCTGAGTTTGAAGTCTTAGTCAATGTAGACAATTTTGAGTTTGTAGAGTGGAAGGATGGTTCATATGGATCAGTGCCCAACCATGCTGTTAGAACCTGTGGGGGCGTAGGCATTTTTGTAGGCAAAAACAAGTATGGCCTTGGTAAGGTTGTACCTCAGTTTGAAGCCTTCTTCCTTCCTTGGGAGGGTGATGAGTACTGGTACAAGAAGTACCACGTTCTGGCCATCAATCGGGACGTCTACAGCCAACACATCTCCCATGTAGAGTATGGCATCAATGAAGTCGAACTCTTCCATTACCCACCAGAGACCATGAGGATCTCTAGCGTCACCAACAATGACTGCCAGGCTGTGACCAAGACAGTGACCATCTCCAAGGTCTCAGAGGTGGAAAGCACTTGGAACATTGGCCGCTCCACTATGCTTGGTATCACGGCAGGTATTACTGCCAAGATCCCACTGATTGGCACTGCTGGAGTGGAGTTCACTGGAGAGAAGACCCTGCAGTTCACTCGAGGAACCACAATGATAGAATCTCTCAGCCATGAAGTGTCCATCCAACTAACAGTGCCACCCAACCACTCCTGCACTGCGCGCATGGAGGGTCGCAAGATCACTGCTGATATCCCCTTCAAAGCCAGGCTCAGCAGGACATACGCAAATGGTGAGACCCAGTGGACCTCCATCAATGGCATCTATGATGGTGTGCAAATTGGAGAAGTTCGAGCAGTTGTGGATCGCTGTGAGCCTATTCCAGATGCCAAGCCATGTGCATGAGGTGCTCTGAAATCAGGTCTCCATGTTGCATATCACATACAGTGTAATTGCGATATGATGAAAAAGCTTTAGAAATGTATTTGAACATCTGAATATATACTGTACATGACATGATGTGTTGACCCATTACTTTGGAAAAGACTAAATACATGTAAAAATAAACAAACAAACAAACAAAACCAGGCTTTTGTTTTAATGTGACACAGTGTAGTGCTGAAATAATACATCAATTCAGCCAGTGGTGTTGTAAAGAGTAGTAAAGAGGGTGAAATGGGTATTTGAAAACAATGCTCACAAAAATACCCAAATTACATCAGAGGTCAATATATTTTTTATGGACAAATCACATCAAATTTAGAAAAATAAATATAGTGTGTGATATGTTCATTTCCTTAAGCCCTAGAAGCTGAGATCTGCACGTTGAGGCAGTTGGATGCCATTTTCTAAGCTTCAAAACTCAGGATCAGAGTAACCTACAGACATGGTGATGAATTATCAGCAAGTAATCCAGCTTGGAAAACAGATCAACTTTAATTGTTTCCAATGGAATCAAAACTTTCTAGACAATCAATTTCAAACACAATGTAAGTAAAATAAATGAATAAATGAATAGAGAATTTAGTTTTTCATATTCATGCAAATATTTCAATTCTGAAATTCTCAAATAAAGACAAATTTGAGTAACCTAGGATAGCCTGAAAAAGTTGTGCCCAATATTAACACCACTGAAGAATAGGATGTGATTAAATTAAGGTCAACTGGGGTCATAAAGATATGTTTTCCCAAGGACGCTCTTGGTCTGTCTGATGCCCCGACTTATGCAGATATCCATCAGCTTTATTGTCTGATTAACAGTCACTGATAAAGAGGTTGAAATTCCAATGGTAAGTCATTACACAAAAGCTAAAAGTGTCTTTAGATTATGATGGTCTTGAAAAAATGAAAGATGATAGCGGGGTCAGGTGATACAAAGGGGGTGCTCTTTTCAAAGTTGGAAGAAAATAAAAATAGAAAAAGAATGAATCAGTAAACAATCAGTAGTGTAGTGGTGCATATATGAAAATATGTGGATGGAGACAAAGCTAATGAACATAAAAATGGATGACTTGTCCCAAAGATAGTTTTGTGTACTGATGCGCATGTTTTTTTTTCTATTTTTATTAATCAAACATTCACCCTTGAGTGAATTCTATATCAAAGCAATATTGGGCTAATGGACATCCCACATTTTAACTCACTAGTGTTGACATATACAGTACATAGTAATATTGAGAATGAACCATAACACTGAAAAGGTCAGTGATGTGAATGACACAGCAGTGTTTGTAGGACAGTTCATAGTACTGTATGTCCCTGCCTTGTACCACAGTCTTAATATTCCAACTGTGTCGGAGAAAATACAGTTCAGTTTGTAACCACTGCTGCCTTTTGAAAACCAAGGTTTCTGCTTTATGATAAAATATATAAATCAATAAAAACACAAAGACGTCTGAGTACTTCAGTTTTTTGTGTTGTCAGTGTACAGTTTGTTCTTAAAAATATTGTCTCACACATCTGCATATATTTACAATAAACTTATCTTCATCAACAATGCCGGCCGTCAACACCAAAAAGGGGTTAAAATAACTGGCCTGAATAATAACCTGAATAGCTGATGTTCACAAAACAGGCGAAATCCAAAGAGTTTCTCAGCTTGTGACAGAATATGTCCCTTTGACCCTTTCTTTCACTGGGGTTAGAGCACATCTGGACATCCTGGTCATCCGCTGCTGCGGGACCATGCTCAGACTACACTATCAAATATTTATTGTACATTTTACAGTAGTGAAGGGCAAAAACAATTTTCTAATAAATGATCTAATTCCAGTTTTATAAGTATCTAAGTGGAGAGGAAAGGGGAAATAAAGAAAAAAAATATATATTTTATTGGTTTTTAATGGTAATTCCTGACCTGCCTACAGCACTATCTAGTCAATTAAGGCTTTTAAAACAAGTAATTAAGTTCTTTAAAACTGGAGAGATGTTCAAAGTGTTTTTCTTACATGTTACTGTTTATATAAAGTACCTGTTAATTAACATTCACAAAAAATTGCTGTGCCACCTATTTTCCTTTCATTATTTCAAGTATGGAATTTGGCCAAGGATGCCCAAACCTTTGCATTACACTCATCGATAACAGTATTATCCCAGTTATCAGTTGCTAAGTTAAACAGTTCAACATAACAGAGAGCGCAATAAACATTTGCATGTTGTCAACTTTCAACACTGTCAGCTGTTCCAGCTTGACTGACAGTTCACTCCCTGTAATCACACCATTTTACTGAAACTTCACTCATACACAATGCTCCTGACAGTAGATCTGGAAAATGTTGCTGATAGTTTTAGCTGATGGTAGCTGATGGTAATCTGGGAATGAATGAAACCTTTGACCAAAGTTCCACAGAAATAGGTCATTTTAAACAATATTAATGATAAAACTTGAAGTTACAGCACTGTTGTATAATTTTAATGTACAAACATCAGCATTCCATGAAATGGAATATGACTTCAGCCTTTTGAAAAAGGACAAATGTACAGAGAACAATGTAAAGGGTGGTATGATGACTCATTTTGTTCTACAAATTCATTATTGGTCAAATCTGAATTTAAAAAGATCAGAACCTGTGTTTTCATTGGGTAAAGATGCAACTTGACAAAACAGAAATGACTATATCTTTAAGCCTTATCTGAGTGCCATCTTCTCTACCTCCTCAGCAAAATCAGCAGACAGAAAACTGTCATAGTCCATCACCTGTGGTCTATTTTATCAGCACTTACCCATCGGAGGAGAACTTTGTATTCTTCAGATTGAGTCATAAATACTGATGATAACTTTCACAAGGACACTTATCAATAGCTTTGAAGATGACCCTGAATTATACCCAGAGATCCATCTGCTTTTTGCATGATGGTCATTGATAAGGAGGCCAAAATTCAGTACTGATGTAAGGTTAATCATAAGTGGTGCAGCAATCTAAGACCCTGCTCTAAGATCACTCTTACAGTCTTGCAGCCTCATTAACTTTGCACCTGTCTATGTGGGTGTGCAGGCCCATCCTTCCTTTAATTGTCCCAACGGGGTGCCTCTGTGAGCACTTGGATATGTCCATTTAGAATACATGTATGTGAATACATGTATCTCATCCATATACATCATATTTATTTTATACACCATTTAGGAGAAAATAATAACTTGATATCATCACTGTTAAGCCAAAACCTATTTTGCATTTTTTTTAAGTTTAAATGTTGATAGAATTATAATTTGTCAGTTGTTATTCACACTGTGTCAAGTTTCATGATCAATGGACCAATAGAAGGAAATGTTTATATTGGCTTAGATTGAAAATTAATTGCAAAGTTAACCATAAACTCAGAATTTTGGAAATACAAGGTTTATGAATGACATTTATATGCATGCGCCCATTTCTACATTAGAGTATCCACATTTTGGGTTATTATTGTCTTTTACTCTGAAACACTTCCATTGCTCTAACTACAGCTAGTCCAATCACTGTGTTTATTCCATGACTGTGTGTATTAGTAGTACAAGTACTGTATCATCCAATGATGAGGTCAGCAGTGCTGTTTATTGGGGGCAATTATAAGTGCTTAAGAGCCCTTTGGCTGTTGCATGCATCAGCACTTGAAAAGGAGCCTAACAAGGTAAAAGCCACAAATTCTATAGCTCAAATTCTATAGCTCAAATTTTATAAAGGGGTTGTCTGTCATTTTTTTAAAATTAATATAAATATAATATGTAATATTATATGTACATAAAGGAATGTTACTGTTACTGAATATGTTGTATGGAAGAGGTTAAGGGCACGGTAACATTTATTCAGAATATTGCTGTTATGCAAGCATGTTTTGTTGATTGTAGAATGCATACTGGGAAGCTGTTCACATATTATAGACAATCGAAATTAAAACTCTATTATTTGCAAATGTGAAGTTATTTTCCGCCAGGTTTTTATGTGAAAATGGTGCATTTTAATGAATTGACCCATAGTAATAGAACATTGGTCATTACCTCAAATTACAGTTGTTGGGTATTGTATTAAGGAATTTACAGTTCGTTAATAAAAACATACAAAAATGTCCTTTAATGTTCATGCATTGTCTTTGCTCTCTCACCAGATGAGGGCAGCATTTCCTTTCATGTTAGTGGTACTGCAACTGGTGGTAGTGCCACTGCTCTCTGTGCCCACCCCAGACCTCAGTGCCTCAAACAGTGAGTTCAAACTGAGTGACTCTGTTATGAAATAAGGGTGTGTCAAGGCTGATGACCTCAGAGCTCCTTGTTTGCTTTCTTTCATTTAAAACCAATGTCAGCAATCAAATATGTGCATGTGGCATCAATGTTTAAATGGAGCTTTCGTTCATTTTAGGTTTCCTGTTATGATGTGTTATGAGCATTATGGCTTGTTTTTAAGATGGTTGGCATAGCCAAAGTAATCTAAGCAAACCACTGTGTTGTAATAAAGCTATTGTAACTCATTAAACATCAACAGGTGAACTGAATATTGACCTCAGGGCCTCTAACCTGAACCAAACCATGTATGAATAGAAACCATGAAAAGTTACATTATCTCAATAATTTGCCTCATAAATTTGTCTCTTTCAGAGACACATCTAAATCCTGACCTTGGGGATGTGATCCCACCTCTTGATGCATGGACTCCAGTGGTACACCCTGAAACTCCACCACAGTTAACCACTGATGAGGAACCTTCACCATTCATGTTTGAAGACAATGTCAGTCTTAAATGGGTAACCTGGAATGGCTCTCTTCCAAGTGGTGCTGTAAGCATCTACAATGGCTACACTGGGCGCACAGACTATATCTGCAAGTTCAACTGCGAGGCTGGATTCTACACCGCAAGCAAAGGGCCATACTGCAACTACCCTTATGCAAATGCTGAATATCCTGCTTCTAAGTTTGAGGTTTTGGTTAACGAAGACTACTTTGAGTTCCTGGAGTGGAGATCAGGCTCCTACGGTTCTGTGCCCCAACATTCAGTCAAGACCTGCTCCAAACTTGATATCTATGTTGGTAAGAACAAATATGGCTTAGGCAAGGTTGTTTCTAGGCATGAGGCCTTTTTTCTGCCTTGGGAGGGCAAGGAGTACTGGTACAAGAAATATGATGTGTTGACCATTAACAGGGACACATATAACCAGCACATCTCCCATGTGGAGTATGCCATTGATCAGATCACTTTGTTAAATCATCCTCCGGAGACCATCCAGTTGGCTAAGGCAACTAATTACGAGTGTTCCAGCATTGAGAAGACAGTCCTTTTAGAGAAGAGCAGTTCAGTGGAGAAGTTCTGGAACATTGGTAGAGAAACCCGCAATGGAACCACCTCAATCATGACTGGGAAAATCCCAATCATTAACCCAGACAACGTGGACTTCACCAAGGAACAGACTGTGAGCTTTTCTAAGGGGACAACGATCATCGAAACAGTCACCCACTCCATGTCTGTGCAGGTGCTGGTTCCCCCCAATCACTCCTGTCAAGTTAGAATGGATGCTAGAAGGATGACTGCTGATATCCCATTCACAGCCCGCCTGAGTCGTACATACAATAATGGAGAAACCCACTGGACCACCGTCACTGGGACATATGATGGAGTGAAGATTGGAGAGATTAATGCTGTGGTGGAACGTTGCAAGCCCATCCCAGATGCTGAACCCTGCCCCTCTAAAAGTGATTGAGATCATTCTTCTGCTTTTGTCACATGAATTCACTTCTGTAACATGCATTAAATTGTGCATTGCAATAAAATACAGTTACAATAAAACAGCTGTATATGTTTTTATTTTCCAAACAAATGGGTATTAACAGATAAAAAAGTAAAGCAAATTATTTAGTAATTAAAATATTTAGTCAAGATGAAATATTGAGAAGCACAAGAAAAGCCTCTTGATCTAAGACACTACAGTGAACACGCTTACAATGTTCAAGTGGCTCCAGAAAAGCTCCTGGAGTCTGCATCACAACATACCACCTAGTTCAGGGGTGAGGAACCGAGGGCCAGAGTCCAGCCCAGTTGACTGGTCTCTCTGCTCCGGCCCACCAAGTGCACCTGGTAATTAGCAGGTGAGTTGAATCAGGTGTGCTTGAGTGTCCAGAATTATGCAGGAATCCAGCCCTGCAGGACTGGAGTTCCCCAGCCCTGACCTAGTCTTTGTTGGGGACAATTAATTAGCAAAACGATGCTGATATATGTCATACGTATACTTCAGAGGTTGGTAGAATTCTTTATGAACAATGGCAATCCAGCAGACTTTAGTGTTCAGGTGTGCATCAGACACTGTTTCCAGATGTGTGTGAAGGGATATATTCCTTTTTTTTTTGGTGAGTAACCACAACAATGGCTTGATTTGCCAACAAGACAATGTACAAGTGCATCTCAGGGAATTAGAATATCGTGAAAATGTTATTTGTAATTTAACTAAAGAAAGCAAACTGGTTATATTTATAACTGACATCATCACTGTTCATTGAAAACCAAGTATCCTCATTTTTGTTATTTTAGTTTTCTCCTTAATGTGAATCTGACAATGCTTTATATTGTGTCCAAATTTCATGATGAATACATCAAAATAACGTCCAAAATGAATTACTTTTATTTTACATTCATTTCCATTTAAAGTTAAGAGCATTTTGGAGATACATGTTTTTCATTGGACAGCAACAATATGTTTATTATGTGTTCTTCAAGCCTTTTCTGTTTGAATAGTACTGGTTTGAGTTCATGTTTAATTAAATAGAATGTTTGATTAAAATAATAGACATTTTCACAATTATTCACCAGTAATATCTTTTCTATGCTATCATTTTCTAATGAGACTTCTACTCTACTTAAGTAGCTATATTTAGTGAGGAAAATAGTTTACTAATCCTGCAGTTTGTGCCTGATCTGTTACTTTGGTTATTCTAGTCAAGCTTCTAGTTAAGCATTATTTTTTGTCCAGCTGAGTATGATATGAGGCCAGGGTTTCTCCATCTGTGAGCCAGGGTCCACCAGCGGGCCATAAAGCGCTCTCTATTGGTTAACTCGGCCATCCAAAGCCCTAAAATACGACCCGTCTCAAACTCATTCAACTGCTCAAATTACTTTTGAAGTCTTCTCTGAGGCATACTTCGCTTTGTCGCTACAAACACAACAGCATAAATCAGGAAGGAAAGCATGCACAATAAGACCTTATATAGTAAGTCAGGTACAGCGATATGGTCCATCCTTGCTTATGCATGACCGAGCATAAAACCTGAATCATTCGTATGTCTCAATGTCAAACCTACCCACCCAAGTTTCCATGATTCCTTCAATTGTTTAATGTATTCTATCCTTAAATGTTTAATATTGTCAGATTAACATTAGTAAGAAACAGGATTAAAACCAGTATGAAAATCTATTCTTTTCCTTCCCAAGAAGTAGAAAGTCCTCATTCCAATTTTAGGTGAGAAAATGAAATGATATTTCAGTTCTAATCTTACTTAAATACATTTTCTGTTTTTTTTATTATTATGGACCTTTGGGTTCTGATCCATTTACTCTACTGAGTTGAGCAATTTAGTGGTGTTTTAGGGACCCTTCCTAGTCTATTCAAGACTCATGCTTCCCCTCATTCGAGATGTTCAAAATGTACCTTTACATTTTCCATCTCATTGAATTCCGACAGCTTTACTAACTGTTCTTCTGCATAAAGACACCACCTGTTTATCAAAAGCAGAAAATCACAGCCAGGTGTAAATGCTAGAACTGCCTTCATTTTCCACTGACAGGTGCTGAGTACCGTGAGATGATATACTTGACCCGTATTTACAATATGAAGCAACGACTGCACTCAACTGCTATCTAAACAGTCCATCAATCTCACACCATCTCAGCTCTGTATGCAAACCTATGCAAACTAGCAGCAGACTCCAACTGCCCCAGAACATAACTGTCTCTCCAAGGGTAAACAGATTTCGACATGTTTGTCGTTTCCCTGGCAGCACAGGTAGCCTCTTTGCTTCCCACAATAAACTCTATTATCTGTGTTATTATTGTTGTGGCTGAACTGGACAGTGTGGACATTTCACATGTAAACACAGGAATATTTGAGATCCACTTGGTTATGGTGTTCACACCTCCAGCGTTTATTTAGGTAGTATAAGGGGTAAATATTGACTTTAAGGAATCAATGGTCTGTCTTGGTCCTAGTCACCATATTTCCTTTTCCCTGCCCTCAGCAGGCAGAGATAACAATGCAATCGCAGCCCAGTCAATTCATCAGCAGAACAACCCATCTTTAACAGCTATCAATCTAGACATTTCACATGCATGTAGACGTCCACTGGAGTGTTGAGATTACTGTGTTTATTGATGTCATTTGTTTGTTCATTCAAATTAACCATCTTAATAAGTTGGAAGCAGTTTGCATTTTGTGTATTAATAGTGCACGTCGCTGTTATACAAAGACTTTTTCACATCTGTGAATTGAAAGGAAATCTTTTTATACTGACTTCAATTAAAAGGTTTTTGCATGACAGTGACGATATTTTGAATTCTTCGGTTTGATTATAGAGTCAGATCCTTACACTCCTAACACACTCAAATGTGTTAAGACCTTTTTTTTTTACAAACAAGATTAGAGCAAATGAATTATTTTTGTTCAAATTTTACCCATTTTTAATGTTGCTTTCTGATGTTTATGGTGGATCACTGTCCTGTAGTCTTCTTTTTGATGGACATATTGATAGCTGTTAAGCATGGTGGTGGATGTATTATATTCTGTTGTTGTGTGGCAGCCAGCAACACAGGAAACACTTACAGGTAGGTACAGGTAGTGAGAAGAATGGATAAATAATAAATGCATAGTATGATGGGCCAAGAATACTCCAAAAATAGGAGTGAAAAGATGAGGTTGAAAATCGTTCAGCTAGATGAGAAATATTGAACTGGCTGCAAAAATGTCTACAAAGTTTAACGCAGCATTATGTCCCATTTTAGCTGAAATTATCATGAGTATTTTAATGCTCCCAGGATTGTAATAAGGAGAATGCAGTCTTTGCTGCTCCATTAGGCTTGGCATACTGCTAACTGCACTATTTAACTCTAGTGAAGTGGGCAGGACAGTGCTAGTGAGAACTGAGTTAAGATGTATAACCCAAGTCACATTTGTGTAATCTAATTACATCTGTGTAAATGGGAGGGGCTGAACTACTATAGACTGAATGAATAGATATACAGTGCATCCAGAAATATTCACAGTGCTTCACATTTTGCACATTTTATATCACAGCCTTATTCCAAAATGGATTGAATTATACACACAGTACCCCATGTTGACAAAGTGAGAAATGTTTGTTAGAAATCTTTGAAAATTTATTTTAAATATTCAAGTATTTAAGTATTCAGATATTTTTCTCAATACTTTGTTGAAGCACATTTGGCAGCATTTACAGCCTCAGGTCTTTTTGAGTAGATACTTCAAGCTTTGCACACCTGTTTTTGGGAAATTGTTCTCATTCTTCTTTGCAGAACCTCTCAAGCCGCATCAGATTGGATGGGGAGCATCGGTGCACAGCCATTTTTAGATACCTCTGGAGATGTTCAATCAAGTCTGGGCTCTGGCTGGGCCTTTCCAAATCACGTCCAATCAACTGATTTTACCACAGGTGTATAAACAAGGTGTAGAAACAACTGAAGGATGATCAGTTGAAAAATCATTCACCTGAGCTCAGTTTTGAGTGTCATGGCAAAGGCTGTGAATATTTCTATACATTATATTATTGCGTTTTATTTTATAATAAATTTGCAAAAATGTCAAGCAAACATTTCTCATGTTGTCATTGTGGCATATTGTGTAGAATTGTGAGGGAAATGTAATGTAATGAAATGTAGTACATTTTGGAATAAGGCTGTAACATAACAAAATGTGCAAAAAGTGAAGCGCGGTGACCACTTTCTGGATTTACTGTATGTAAATGCATTTGAATTCATTACACTATAAATCATTTATCTCTTTGAAACATATTTGCTGAATAAAATAATGTACTTTATTAGTAATTATTATTTTTGTGATCATTTACGTAACATACAGTGCTAGTGCTAGTGGTTAACACACAAAAAGACAAAAAGTCCTTCATCAAACTTTCATTTTAGACTGCCTCTACT
Organism: Acestrorhynchus altus; assembly: GCA_034509495.1. Taxonomy (NCBI): domain Eukaryota; kingdom Metazoa; phylum Chordata; class Actinopteri; order Characiformes; family Acestrorhynchidae; genus Acestrorhynchus; species Acestrorhynchus altus. The sequence continues at coordinate 12,343,176 of CM067522.1, read as the reverse complement.
TTCTCTCTCTCTTTCTCTCTCTCTCTCTCTCTCTCTCTCTCTCTCAGTGAGCGAGAGAATTGATCTGCTGATATATGAAGTAGTCTAATGAGGATAAAGCGCATCTTAATAAAGAATCCTAATCCCTCCTCTAATCCCTCATTACAGCTCCAGCTCCATTCACAACTCCTGCCTTTGTCATAATGGCACACTCGCTCCATCCCTCATCATTGTTCTTCCATTTAAATATCTCTCTCTCTGGACCTGACACGTCTCACGTCTCAGTTATAGGTGATCTACTCATTAGGCTTTGAGACGAGTTTGAGTTTAGGCCAGAATATACTTCTTTTGTCTACTGTATGATATTAGATGACTAAAATGGAATATAAGACATATGTTTAATGACTCTTGGCCAACTGGGAGCAGTCTGTGGAGGGAAAAAGATATTCTGTGATGAATGATGGAAAATAATAAGTAAGTTTAAGTAAGAATAATTAGTTCTTCATCCTATTCTCCAATGTGGACATAAGTTGGAGTTATCTGACCAATAGTGAAACCATAACCCAGATTTTTTTTTTTTGATTTACATTAGAAACCCTTTAAAATTCAAATATGAAATGGAAATACATTGCATGACAAAACTATGTGATCATAGTTTTCTTAAGAGAGATCTTAAAAATACTATCAGACAAATTGCCAAATATTCAGGGCTGTATGTTTTTTAAATATGACAGGATATTTCAGTTGTCACCACTCTTCCCTTTTTGCACATTTTATGTTACAGCCTTATTCCAAAATGGATTCAATTCAAATTTTCCCTCAAAATTCTACACACAATACCCCACAATGACAATGTGAGAAAGGTTTGATTGAAATCTTTGCAAATGTATTTAAAATAAAAAACAAAAATATAACATCTATATAAGTATTCACAGCCTTTGCCTTGACACTCACAATTGAGCTCAAGGGCATCTTGTTTCCACTGATCATATTTCAGATGTTTCTAGAGCTTGACTGAAGAGCACATGTGGTAAATTCAGTTGATTGGACATTATATATAAGGTCCCATATTAAACAGTGCATGTCAGAGCAGAAACCAAGCCATAAAGTCTAAGGAATTATATATAGACCTCTGACAGGAACGTATTGAGTCCCATTTCTTAGGGTACAGAAATATTTCTGCAGAATGGAAATGTCCCATTGAGCATAATGGCCTCCATCATCCAAAAATGGAAGATGTTTGGAACCACCGGAACTCTTTATAGAGCTGGCCACCCAGTAGGAGGGCCTTAGTCAGGGAGGTGACCAAGAACCCAATGGTCACTCTGGAAGAGTTCCAATGTTGCTCTGTTGAGAGGAGAAGGTTCCAGGACAACTCTATGAATGTCATTCAGTGGCCCAGCCAGAACACAGACTTGAACCCGAATGAACATCTCTGGAGATATCTAAAGAAGGCTGTGCATTGATGTTCCCCATCCAGTCTGATGGAGCTAGAGAGGTTCTGCAAAGAAGAATGGGAGAAACTTCCTAAAAAACAGGTCTGCCAAGCTGGTCTGTATCATAATCAAAAATATTTGGGTATAAAAATATTAGTGGCTCAGGGGTCTAAAGCGAGACCACTATAATCTAAGGATTGCAGATTCAAATTTCGAGAGCGAAGTTGGCCCGCTCTCCCTTTCTGGGTGGGTAGATGACACTCTCTCCTTACATCAGACTCAATGTGATGCTGGTCAGCACAGGACTCTTTAAGCATTGTATCAGAGCTGGGGAGCCAGCGTTTTCCTTCAAACTTGTTGGCAGTCCAGGGAGGATGCTAATGGCATGGACATGGCAGCTCATCTGGATCAGTGGAAGCAAGACATGAGCACAACGAAGGAAGCATATGCTTTTCTCACCCTCCTAGCATCACATGTGATGGGGGAAAGTCTATAAGCAAACCTTACTTATGGGAGTCCTCGTAACACTCAACGTGACATCTGTTTCAGTCCTGCTGTTCAGTTATCTGACCTTCAGTTTGAATATTTTGGCCTCTCCCTATTCACAGAGATGGTGTGGCCTTGTGTGATTGGAAATAACTGTCCAGCAGCATTGCAAAAATGGCCACCAAGCGAACAGACTTGACAGTTTCATGTATGAAATGTATAGGAACAGGGATGGACTGGCCATCAGGAAAACCAGGAAAAATTCCACTGAATTTTGTCCAGCCCTGTATGGGAATAAAGGTAATCATATGGGCAAATTTAGCCAAACAAACAGTTGTTTTGACTCTTACCACACCATCATAAACACCATATTGATGACTGACTCCAATTACCACCATAGTAATAGCCAAAACATACATTTTCCTTTATATTTTACTATCAGGCAAGTTTATTTTATATTGCTCTAAATGTATCCAGTTGGAGGTCTAAGGTCATGGTAAGGAAATATCACATTTGACCTCAAATCTTGTCATTTTGAGTTTCCAAAACCATGTTGAAATCCTATGCAACCTCCAACCCCCAGCCTTATTATGCCTTGCATTAACCACAAGGCTAAATGCATGCATCGGGGAGGCTAATGAACATATTGACACAACCGCAGACACACACAGCACTACTGACACACACGTGCACATCAGTACAGTCTAATGAGGAAGGTTAATGTTGGATTGTGCATACAGAAGACAAAGCCTTTTCCCCAAGGCGAGTAATGCAATGATCAGTGCACACTGCAGCTAATTAGGCCTGTGTAGTTGAACTGTGGGGTGATGTAGTAGATTTAGGCTGATATAATTCTGCCCAGTGCTATCTGAATAAACAACAGGAAAGAACCAGGGGGAGGTCTAAATACTCTCGACCCAACAGGGAACCCAATACTGCCAAATCCTCCTGTACACCTAAATACTCCACACACATAATTAAGATGGAGCGAAGGCTCTCTTACTCTTCTGCAAGATAAAAGAGAAATGTATCTCATTGTATTCTGGCCTGAGGGGGAAATATCAGCATCTACAATACACATCTGTGGTAGAGTCTACCTCATCTTGTATGGAAAGATTTTGGAAGGGTAATAGTAATTACTACTATTTTTTAACAGTCTAATTCCATGTATTTGAAGTTTAAAAGAAATGTGCATGATTCTAGAAAATGAATATTGTATGACAGTTGTAAACATTTTAACATTTTTTAGAAAATTTGTTTTCATGCAGGCTTTCTAGTTATAAACAGATGGGCCCTGAAACAGAAAATGGTTTCTGAGTTCACAAGCTAAACTTGACAATGGGGTTGCCGGCTGTTCTCATATAAGTTCAGTAAAGTTCAGTTATGCTCATAAAGACTTCATGATGTCCAAAGTGCATTATGAAGTTAAGATCAGGTACCCTATCATCAGCAGGTCAAAATATTTGCCCCTTCAATTCCTCTCTCTCTTCTAAGGTTGATTGGCAGAAATTGAAAGGCGTTCCCAATGAACTCTGGGTAATAGGCCAAGTGGCCGAAACTGGGTAACATTTGGACCAATGATAGGTATCTCTACTCTAGCTGTGTAAATTCTTGACCTCACTGATGATTTCCATCAAGCTTAATTCTCAGTTTGTAGTATTTCCTGTTATTTTGTTATTCAAGTATAACTGAAGACCTCCTGGATGAACAAGTTGAATAACTGTGGATCATTGTAAGGGGAAGGTATTCTGTTAGACAAGGTAAGCAATATTGTTTTAGGCCGAGAAAATGCTCCCAAGTGTAATTTTGTTTAAGGTTGTGGGAAGGCTAGGACCAGCACTGATGCTTAACTAATAAACCATATTTGAGGAATCTAAATGTAATGTTGAGCTGTTAATGAATGCAATCGTTCAGCTCTCATGGGAGTGTGAAGTACGCTCATTACATATTTGCGGGTAATTTGGTAAAAATGCCAAATTGAGAGCTGACACGTGCTAATAGTGTTCTGCCTGATCGAGAATGGGCTTGCCACTGCCTCAGGAGGGATGAGAAATTAAGAAACTAATACAAACCATCTAAACACACCCACAACAGTGAGTCTGATACAGTGTCAATCAAAAGGCAGCTGGTTACTGTTACACTATGATTATATGTTACAACAGGCAACAGTAGAATATTTTTTTACCAACCTGAACCCTAACAATGTGTGATTAGTAGCTACAGAATATGTGACAGTAGTGAGTGATTAATAATTAGTCTGAATAAAAAGTCCATAGTTGAATTATTTTTGATGCTGAAATGTTTATACTTTGTATATATATATGCCTCAATAAATAAGAATGCTTGTCTATTGCCATCAGTAGCAGAGTCTGAGAGAGCAAAATTGGCAATGTGCTCTTTGGATGGGTAGATGGCACTCTACCCCCACATCATACCCAGTGCAATGCTGGTTGTAAAGTCTTCTGTGAGCTGGGGACCTGAGGAACCAACAATTTCCTCCAAGAACATTTGCCCAACAATGATGAAATTTCGACTGTTAAAACAGAGGCGGTAGGTAGCTTCTCATGTATCAGAGGAGGTATGTGCTTGTTTTCACCTTCCTAGTGTTGGGAGCTTCATATGTTATAGGGGAGAGTTCTAGTAGGGTTGGGTAAGAAACAAGAATGCAGTTACCAAGAATGTTAAAAGTTCCTGGATTTTGTCCTGGATGAAGTTCATCATTGAAATAAAGGGTTCATCTGTAGAAAATTTGCATAGTCTCATCTCCAAGAAGTCTTTCTGTTACTCCTCAGCAATATCATTTTACAGTTATCACCACCACCCTACTGCAGAAGAGCAGAGATAAAAGCATGAGCCGGCAATCCAGCCCTGGTAAGCTCAGCACGTTCCACCAGGTGCATGACGGTGGGGAAAGTACCCTTTATTCTGATTGAGCAATTGGCCATCCTTCTTTGTCTTTACCCTGCCATCGAAGCCCGGAGGCCTCCCTCCCCTGCCAGTGTTTGTCTTGAGTAAAGAGTGGAGCAGGTGCAGAGCAGGCTCCTTCAGGGTTATTTATGTGGAATGGGTGGCAGAAGGGGGGCTTAACCGCAATCAGCATCTGTATGTGCCAGCAGCGGCCACTCTGTTCTCTGTAATCACACACCATTGGCTCTCCGGCACAGACCAGGCGCACGTTAGAGCTTGTGGGTGCATGCTCTTAATGAGCCATTGCCTATGCTTAGTAAGTTGCCAGCTACTGTTTTGAATGGGCTCTTAGGTGACGTTTTCTTAAAGGAACCCTCTTCATTTATCAACTTCATCTCTATATGCTGTATCTGTATCCTGTTGTTGGGTTGATTACCATGAACAAACATGTTGTTGTGTTTCCTTTTAGAAGAAAAATGGAAGCTGGCTTACTTTTGTTACTACTGCTAATTATGAACCATATTTAATATTATTATTATTTTTTTTTTTGCTACCAGGGATGGACTGCCTACCGGGAGAACCATGAAAAATCCCCGTAAGCTGCTATGGGCTGCCTCTACCAATCAAAAGGGACTAATAACATATTTCCTGCTCACACACATAAGTGGTATTAATTGAATGCTTCAAATGTGATTGAAGAAAAAACTGTGGTTAACTCTTACAACCCAAGAATACTTTCCAGGCAGTTACATGCTATTTCTAGGTTTCTCGGGAACAGAGTAACATGATAGATGATACACTGTCAGGTATTTTGAAGAACTTATTATTATAAATATTATTGTCAGTCTACTCTTTATGAATGCAGCTCAAAAACACTCTGGATAATCAACTTCCTAAAGGATCTGGAATTATACAAATTCTATATATACAAATTATATAAATTCTGAAGACAAATTTGAATAGCTTATGATCTCCTAAAAAGAACAATATCTGACATGTGTGACTGTCTTCTATAATATTTAACGTCAACGTCAACAAACGTCAACGTCAAACTACAAAATCACACAAAATTGGCCAAGAGTTTATAGGTTAAATAGCAGCTTGTGGTAAAACCTGACCTGCTTTAAATGTATTGGTTGAAGGAACTTTAAGGGCACACCACTCTGAAACCTCAGATATATTAGTAGTATTGATCTTAAATTTCAATTTACTAAGGGTAGCAGAACATCATAAACAGTTAATGGTGAGAAGTGGTTCTGCATTACTATGTATTAAGTGTTCTTTGTCCTCTATTGAATGGTTCAGTTGTTTTTAGCATGAAGGTACTGTGAAAGGGTAACAAGAGCTGGAGGTCAGAGGGCTTTGAATAAGAGTGTTAGGTTTCACTTACTTTACTGACATGACCTTTGACACCAGGTACTGGATAGGATGAGGCTGGTGTAATGAAGTCCCAAAGACAACCACAATGCAAACACAGCCATCCGTGGCTGGAATTCCAAGAGATCATAATCGGCTTGGTTCTTTCCCTGCCTTTCCCCTTTCCCCTTCTTTCTTTCCCTATTGTCACCTAGTATGACACCATCATGGGCATCTGTTGAACTTTGGGTACACTATACGTCTGTGTCCAAACTGATGAAGATATGAACTGATCCAAACAGTCTGCGTATCTCACAGTATCCAACCAGATTTTTCAGCAAGAACACACACTAAACTACTTATGATCACACACTAGATAAATAAGGAGACTTGGGTCAAACAGCCTGGTGTTGCTATATTCACTGACATCTGGGTTAAAACTAGAAAACTAGAAAAATGGGTAAAATACATTTATGAGAGGGTCTTGGATATTTTAGAGTTTAGACTTTATGTTTTGCAAGTGCTAGATTGAATTCATTCCATATTTCTTTCATTTAAAATATCAATTGATTTCCTCCAACTGGTCAGAAAAATGTATGACTCTGAAAATAATGACTTACCTTCTTGGTCAACTTCAACTGACCAAGAATCTGCAAACTAGAGCCAATCAGCATTGTATCCATGGCTGTCCAAGCATCTGAAAAAAGACCAAAGGTAATCTGGCATGGCACAAAATTTAATCCCACACCAGGGCACCAGAATTTCTTTTTTCACAGTGGTGTCCCCAAATGAAAATCAACCCATTTTACTTTTGCATTTATTTACTATTGTTATACTGCCATGTCGTCAGCTGTTTGAATGATGTCGACTATATGTATTTTATATATTTATGACTAGTTAGAGCAAGTATTGGTAAGAGTCAGCTTTCAGAAATCTGTCATAAAATGTCTTTCTGTGAGAAGCTACCACAGCTTTTACAACATCTGTTCTTCACGGATGTATAAAAGTTAATTGAAACTTTGAATTTAGCAAGTGAGAGATGCAGTGGTTCACCTTACCATTGCCAGGGCATTCAAGGAGAAGCTCAACAGGGCCAATAATCTATTGAGTGATATGGTCTATACATTTATGAGCAGAACTCTTACCTGTTGAGCTTCTGTTGAGCATTCCAGTTGGTGGTCACCTCATTTACCATATCTCTGCCTATTCTGCACACAATGCTGTCATCTTGAAAGCATTCCAACAGTGCTTTTATCTTGTGTGTGATCTGATCCATTTTATACTGGCCACGGGATGACAGGACAATGTTAGTCCAGAGCCCTGTACCAGGCCTTCTGGATGTGTGATGCATAACTACAAACTGTTGATCTTGGCACTGACCATGGTGCCTCCACACATGAACTCATTGGTCATCTCCACAAAGACAAAAAGTGGGTCTCATTACTGAAAATGACCCACAGAGTGAGCTGATTCCTTCTGGGTGCAACTATTTTTTTTTAGCACAAAGCACATAAACAACCACTGACAATTTCATTTTCACTTCTGCTGGCCTTCAGTGGTGTGTTGGCCTGCAATGACCCCAATCAGGACCTGCTGAATGTGAATCCATGTTTCTGATGCAGTTTAATAATTACAGGCTCATGATGGGAAGCAGTGGACTGTAGCCCACTCTGCCAGCAGGAAACTTGCTTGATGAATGAAAGTGCTTTTGATCAGAAAAGAACACCATGTAACCATCAATCATGCATCATTAGGGGGTGTTTTTCCATCAGAAACAACACTGTGTGTCATAAATGAGACTGCATGTGCCACTTTTTGGACATCCTGCTGTTTTTTGTTGGGTTTTTTTTTTGGACTGCATATTGTGTTAGAACTACTGTGTTAAAGCTGTCTCTCAGCTCATTCTGAATAGAATGCTGAGTCAGTAGAAAGATGAGCCACTCAAGCATAGAGAGGAGAGCAGCTCCAGATAATAATAGTTCTGTCTGGGATTTCCCTTACACTGAGTGACTGTGTGAGATAACTGTGAATGTGAAACCCAGTTCCACTGTGTGTGTGGGTGAGGGGGGGGGAAGTGGGGGTATTACTCTGGTAGCAAAACATAGTAATCTGTAGATTATGATTAAACTTTTACTAATACTGTTATAAAACATATTCTGTACATACTGTGGGTACTGTATTTGGAGAAGCCCTGGCCTTTTGACTGGAAGGTTGCTGGTTGGTTCAGTCTGGACATGACTAAAGTGCATAAGGTATATATATATATATATATATATATATATATATATATATATATATATTCTCTCTCAGACTCTGGCTGTTGATGGCAAGCAGCACGACCAGGGATTTTCACCTGGATGTTGTTAAAGACAGCACTGGCTTCATACAGACGTGAATGTTTAAACACACAAATACGCTGAACCGCTTTGATCGGTGATTTTGCACACAAGCCTCATCACGAGGGCAGATCTGGCTGCAAATTTGCTTTTTATATATTCTACCATTCTGTGTAAACTCTAGAGAGTGTTGTGCTGAAAATCTTGCGCAGTACTTCAAGATTCACTCAAATTAGCTCCAAATCCTCCAAATCACATTTTCCCCCATTCTGTGGATGTGAACATTGCCTGAAGCTGCTGGCCTGTATTTATGCTTTGCACTTTTGTCAGACAATTGCCTGAATGAATGAGTAGGTGTTGATCTACATAACCTGCACATATATACAAAATATGCCCATAAAACATGTGCTCACATGGTGTGATGACAGACATCAACAAACCTGCTTTACTGACACATCAGCACCTATGATCTCAATTCTTCAGACAAGCTTCATTCTAGTGAGCGGTTATTGTACACCACAGCCTCAACCGCAGGCAAGTTACATGCTAAAGAAATAAAATTCAAACATACAGAGCAGAAGAGAGAATGGGATAAGGATTACAGTCTTTAAAAATGGTTCTTCATAAGGTTCTTTAATAACCATTGCATAGAGAAAAACAATGGTAATCACCTTTTATTTGTGTTGGACATAAATGGAATTTGACCTGTCTTTAACCCATCTGTACACAGTAGTTAGCACACACACAGAGTGATGGACAGGTGTATAACCCTGTCATCAATAACCAATAATCAATAACCTCTTACCACTGAGCCACCACATCCCCCACCCAGAGCCATAGCAATTTCCAAAGCAAAAATGCTTTTTCCTGGTTAAAGTGTTTTTGTGTTGTTGTTTTTTATGCATTGTTGGAAAACCCTTTGTAGATTGAGGAGTCAGATAACCCTCAGTACTGTACTGTACTTCAGGAGGCTTGGAAACACCTACCAGATAGCATTGTCATTCCAAAGCATTGTGAATTATCAATCAAAGGTATGATTGTTGGTGATGGGTGGATGGGAAATTCTATTCTATTTCCATTTTCTCAATCCACAGTGTCACATGTAACAGGAAATATTATAGTAGGCATTACCACCCACAGTGGACAGCGCAGTGCAGCCTGGGGGTGGTTCCATACTGCTGTAAGGTGGATTCTCATGGCATGGGTTGGGTCTACCTAAATATGTCATTGGCACTGGTATCCATTATGTTTTACTGCTTGGTGAACATTTGCAGTCCTTCATGGACTTCATGTACCCCCACAATAACTGAATATTCCAGAAGGACAATTCTCTGTTGATTGGTTTCTATTTGTCCAAAATTGGTTCTATAATGTATTGTTGGTACACACGACTCAAAGAATGTTAAATTTTGTTAGTCCACACAAGGTTCAAAAGACAGTGTCATATTCAACTGGCATTCATTATGATTCCATCCCCTGAGGTAACACCACTTCAATTCACTGCTTCATACTAATGACATGTCAGTTAGAGTGCATCAGGAAAGTATTCACAGCGCTTCACTTTTTGCACATTATTATTTCAAAATGGATTTTCTCTCAAAGTTCTACACACAATAACCAACAATGTCATAAGTGAGAAAAGGTTGTTATAATCAAGGATGTCTCTGTATGAATAGTTTACATTACATGAATACATTAAATTTTTATAACATACAAATAACTCAAAATTATTGCATTTTCAGTTCAAATGTTCGAACTGGATAATTTCCAAAATGATTTCTGATATGTAAAGCATTGTTAGTCATTATAAGCAAACATTACACACACAAAAAAAATTGTGCATATTTACATCTCAAATAAAGATATTTGAGCAGACTAGGATCTCTAGAAAATATCTGGCACATGTGAGTCCTTTTGAATACTTTATTTTTGGACAAATAACAGTACAAAAAAAAAATCACGTAAAATTGGCCTAGGGTTCTAAAGGTTAATTTCAAGGTTAAAAGAGAGGTTAAAAGAGTCAGGATAGGTTTAAGAATGTACACAATTGGCCAAAAAGGACCTATAAAGAACCAAAAGAGGTTCTATGATAAGACAATAAAAGATTAATATACTCAACCCTTGTGTGTTCCATAAACAGCAAGTGCTCAATCACAGAGAACCATTTAACCACATCCTTTTACATATTCCAGTGGATCAGCACGTTTTTATGATGAATTGAGATGCCTTTACTGAAAACCCTTGAAGAACCCAATTTTTACTACAAAGACAGGAATAGAAGTAAGTGTGTGTGTGTGTGTGTGTGTGTGTGTGTGTGTGTGTGTGTGTGTGTGTACACTTCTCCGGTAGGGAGCAGTGTTGGAGTAAGCTGCTGTCCCACATCCTCCAGGCTGCTTCTCTGTTGAAAACCAATGAAGAAGTTTCCAAACCCTTGGAAACCAGTCCATAACTCATTGCCAGGCTATGCCTAAAAAGGATCTCACCACTTAAGTCAGATCTAGCTAGACAATAGCTGTAACTACACTTCAGCAACTTGAGCTTTCTATTCACCAGAGTGTGTCTGTGGAGGGGGTGCTAAGGAAACCCAATATTGCAGGTGAACAGAAAGGAGGGGGTCCTGCGAGAGACGTCTTTGTCCTCCAACACTGAAGCTGGAAATCATGCTTTGTCCATGAGCTGGGTGTGAAGGGTGTCCAGAAACAAAAAAAGCCAGCATAGCAGTGCGCCATGGCGGTTTAGGATCAGCCGTCCAAAGCAATTATACACCTGACTTTTGTGTCGCATGGTATTGATGTCTTGTTTAGGGAGCACACAGTGATACCCAGAGAAACCTTGTCTTGTAGTGCTGGTTCAGGAGGTGGGTTTCCCTGTGGAGCTTAAAGAAAAGGGGTTACGCCCACTCAACAGACCGTAACGCTTTAGATCCATTGATCATTCTCCTAAAGGTTATTTCAGTAAAAGCCTCATATTGGGAAATGATGTCTTTATTCCTTTGAACCTTTTCAGGCCCTGTCCTTTGTTATATAATATAATGTTAATTTCAGTGTTCATGGGTAACGTGAGAAAGAGAAACTGAACCCAAAGGAAAAGGTTTAAACCCAAAAGTAGTCGCAGTGAAACCAAAACAGTAAAGCCCATGAGAGGATGGGATAGATCTGTCAGATGCTAGCGAGGTTATCCATTAGAGTAAACAAACTCTACCCAAAATGTTAATGAGTAACTGACTTAAACAGGTGATTTTATAACACAACCCCTTTAATGTGTCAGTGTTGCCTGGTGTTAATGTGAAGATGTTTGGATATGAGAGTTTCAATATTCACTGCAGTTCCTTTTTCCAAGGGTTGAAATATTATTACACTTTAGAGACACAGACATTAACCTATTGTCACTGTATTTAAAGCTCGTGTGCAAGTTATATCCTCTCACAGCCAGGGATGGACTGGCCATCAGGAGAACCAGGAAAACCCATTCCACCAACACCCATGGTAGACAACACAAAACTGATGGGTCAAGCAGCAGAGTGAGTAAAATATGCAGCAGTAGTGGGTGCAGAAAGAGTGGATATATATATATATATATATATATATAGTTCCTCCCAGATCAGTGCAGCCAGTCTGTTGTGAAGAGAGAGCTAAGCCAAAAGGCAAGGCTCTCAATCTACATTCCAAACCCCACCTATGGCCACATTTTGGGTAGTGACCAAAAGACTGAGATCATGAGTACCAGTGGTTGAAATACTTTTTCTCTGCAGGTTGACTGGAATCTCCTTTACAGAAAGTGTTAGGAGTTCAGTCATCTGGGAGGGGCTCGGAGTAGAGACACTGCTCCTACACGTCAAGAGGAGCCAGCTGAGGTGGTTCTGGCTCCTAGATACCTCCCTTATGAGGACCTAGGACATGCTGGAGAGATTATATCTCTTGGGTGGCCTGGGAACTCAGTGCAATCCACTCAGAATAGGTGGAAGAGACGGTGGGGAGAAGGAGGTCTAGGCCTCTTTGTTGAGGCTGCTCCTCCCGCGACCCAGATCCTGGAAGGCAGGTGATGGATGGACGGATGGATGGAAATACATAGAAGTAAAAAGTAACTAACCGATTAATGGGTATTACTGAAAAGTAAATAAATACATGTACGTTAAACACTAAAGAAAAAGTAATTGAGGACATCTGCCAATTTAATAATAATTTAAATGATATTTTAATAAAGGTTTAGAGTTTATCCTGCTTTTCTTGGAGTAACTGTCTCTACTGTCCAGAGAAGGCCTTTAACTAGACCATTGGACCATTGCTATGATGATTTGATTGTATCCAGCAAAAAGATCATTAGTGAGTTTAGGATGTTGGGTGATCACCAACCCACCTCATCTTCAGCTCCCCAGCTCAACCCAAAAGTTTTGGGTTGAGAATCATCATTACAGAGAACACAGTTCCATTGTTCCACGGCTTAATGCTGGAAGCCTTCTTACCCCTCTAGCCAACAACTCACAGTGCATCTGGGAAGTACTCATAGTGCTTCACTTTTTGCACATTTTGTTGTTACAGCTTTATTCTAAAATGGAATCAATACATTTTTTCCTCTAAATTCTACACACAATACTGCACAATAACAAAGTGAGAAAAGTTTGTATGAAATCTTTGCAAATGTATTAAAAATAAAAAAATAATATAATGTGCATAACAGATTCACAGCCTTTGTCCTGATATTCAAAATTGAGCTCAGGTGCATCTTGTTCACACTGATCATCCTTCAGATGTTTCTAAAGCTAAATTCAGTTGATTGGACATGATTTGGAAAGGCACAGACCTGTTTATATAAGGTCCCAAATTAGCCAAGCCATGAAGTCTATGGAATTGTCTGTAGACCTCAGAGACAAGATTATGTTGATATACAGATCTGGGGAAGGTTACAGAAAAGTTTCTGCAGCATTGAATGTCCCAATGTCCCAACAGGATAACAGTCCTAAGCACACAGCCAAGACAAAAAAGGAGTGGCTTCAGAAGAATGTTTTTGAGTGGCCCAGCCAGAGCCCAGACTTGAACCCGATTGAACATCTCTGGAGATATCGAAAAATGGCTGTGCATCAGTGCTCCCCATCCAATCTGAAGGAGCTTGAAAGGTTCTGCAAAGAAGAATGGGAGAAACCTCCCAAACACGTGTGCCAAGCTTGTAGCATCATATTCAAAAAGACTTGAGGCTGTAATTGCTGCCAAAGGTGCTTCAACAAAGTATTGAGCAAAGGCTGTGAATACTTATGTACATGTTATATGCTGTTTTATTTTTAATACATTTTCAAAGATTTCTAACAAACTTTTCTCACTTTGTCACCATGGGGTATTGTGTGTAAAGGTTTGAGGAAAAAATGAATTGAATCCATTTTGGAATAAGACTGTAACATAAACAATGTGGAAAAGGTGAAACACTGTGAATACTTTCTGGATGCACTGTACAGGAGGCACGATGCCAATAAGAGTAGGATTTAGTTTATCTGCCACAGAGAGTCCTAATCCATTGGCAGTACTTGTCAACAGGGACTAAAAATCTGTGTGTGCATTTGCACATCTGTGACAGCAATTGGTGCAACTTAAAGTAACTGAAAGTTTCCGTTCATTAGAAGGGTTGTCCACAGGCATTTGGACATATAGTGTATGTAGGCCTACAGGTTAGATATTTCATTAGACATTAAGGATCTCTGTATAAGTGGAATGCTCATGGTACAGCTTTGTGTTTTACACCATGATTCACAGGAATTTAAATCAGCATTAATGGAACAGTTTAGTAATGTTAACAATGTCAAGTTCCCTCAATATTCATGTCAAATAAATGACTTCATTTTTGAGTTAGGACCATGCCAAGAGGATAATAAAACATAGGAGGGAACTCTGAGAACTTCGGGGCTGAGTTCAGGCAGCTTTGTTCTGATAAAGGGAACTAGAATTGAGAGCCATGACTAAGTTAAAGGGAGGAGATGGAGTGATGGTGAGGTGTGGAAACATCATCATGGGACACAGAACGAAACTGTGGGAGTGTACAGATTGATAGATTTGAGGTTAAAAGAGTGCATTTATGAAGAATTCATCGAGTATTAAGTTGTTCTTTGATAATCGCTGTACTGATTTATACTGATTGGCTGGTTTATGGCACAGCAACAGCCCACAGGAGCCACGTTTCATAACCGAGCATATCACAAGTCTTTTTTATTAATGCAACAAATATTCAATATCCAACTTTTGAGTCACTATTAAGCTCCCCTTCTGTGAACAAATCACAAGAAAAGATGTGGTCACAAGGCCTAGTTCACATAGCAACCTATATTTCTGTACCTAGCCTGGAGGTGATGTTTTCCTCTCCAGTGTTAATATTTCTCTGAAGAAGCTTTGCATTTTCCAGTATCACAGATTTAGAGCTCAAAAGTCTTTTGTTAGTGGGTTTTGGCAGTTGGCTTGTTATACAGCTCTGCTTTAGTAATGCTGGATTTCCTTCTCAATTAAGAGACAACAGGTTTGAGGTTCACAGTATGCCACTGCCATGTATACCAGCAATGCTGATTTAAACATTGTTTTATATGAGATTGAGAGTATTGATTTTAATATTTGTAAAAGTTATAAAAGTTACAGTTTTTGCCCTGAATAACAACAATAAACTTTTCTATTTCACGTGAAGACATTCTGTGTAATATTTCATTACACATTGAAGCACAAAATCAAATCTGTCAATATTTTCCATATTCAAATATTAAATGGTTATATTTTATAATATCCATTACATTTAAAAGGTTTTGAAATAGATACTGTTTAATTAGTAATTCTTCAAACTGGAAATTAATCTCTAATCATTTGAAATTCTGTGTTTCTAATTTTTCTGAGTATGTATAAATAAATAAATAAATAAATAAATAAATAAAGGGCATGAAATATGTCACTTTACATGTAATGAAAATAAAACATGACCATTTACCTTCACAGTATTTATTTATTTATTTATTTATTTATTTATTTATTTAGAGGTACATTACAAGGTTGTGTAGTCAAATCAATAAAGTTATAAAATTCCCAAGAAAAATCCTGTCATCCTCTACTCTGGGCCTTCTGACCTTCTAAGTGTCCACTCATAATTCTTCTTCCCATGACCCCTCTAAGGCAATGGTGTCTCTTTACTTTGCCTGAGCCAATTCAATAACTGTCCAGTAATACACCAGCAGTCCAGTAAAACACTTACAAATCATTGCGTACAGACTCCTGGGACTCTTCCCGCCGGGACTCCCCTGACACTGAAGCCTGAAGGCATTTGATGGTTGGTGACAGCCACTCGTGGAGCTTCAAAAGCATCTGCAGATGTGTGACTGCTCGAGCTCTAATCTGTTTAAAGCAGGATCCCATCCGGATCTTTTTCATCTGCCCTCACAGAAGCAGAGCTTTTTCCAAGGACTCTGTAATGCACTGTATTAGCAGATAAAGACCTGCTGCTCACAGCTGCTGCATGCTGACAACCCTATGAAAAAAAAAACACATGCATGCATGCACACACACATACACACAGTAGTAGTAGTAGTAGTAGTAGTAGTAGTAGTAGTAGTAGTAGTAGTAATAGCAGTAGTAGTAATATTACTACCATTAGTATTAGTTGTACTAGTAGTAATAGCATTGTGTTTTTGGTAGTATTAGTGTGTAGTGATTGTAGTAACAGTTGTTGTTGTAGTAGTAGTAGTATTTGTAGCAGTAGTATTACTGGTATTAGTAGTTGTTGTAGTATTAGTTTCGGTAGTATTAGAAGTGGTAATTGTAGTAGTAGAAGTGTTAGTTGTGGAATTATAAGAAGTGGAAATTGTAGTAATAATTGTGGTAGTATTAGTAGTAGTAGTTGTAGTAGTAGTATTGCTGGTGTTAGTAGTAATTGTAGTAGTAATATTAATAGTAGTTAAAGCTGTGAAAATAGTAATTGTGTTGTCACTAGACAGTAGTTGTCATAGAAGTCATCGCAGTAAGTAGTTGTCATCGGAAATAGTAGCAGTATTAATATTAATAGTTGTTGTAACAGTAGCAGAATTAGTAACTATCGTTGAAGTTGTATTTCTATTTAAAGTTGTCGTTGTAGTTGAAATAGTATTAGTATATACTAATAATATACTAAGAATATACCTCCTTCCCCATCCACTACAACACAGACTCACTCCTTCTTCACTGCGGACCACTGCGGGTCAACTGAGGAAGCTTCACCCCAGGAAAGCAGCAGGCCTTGACACAGTATGTCCCCGACTGCTGAAGACCTGTGCTGCAGAACAGGGTGAGCCACTCCAGCACATCTTCAACCTCAGCCTGCAGCTAGGGAGAGTGCCTACCCTCTGGAAGACATCGTACATTGTGCCAGTTCCAAAAAAGTACCGGCCAAGTGAGCAGAATGACTTCCGACCGGCGGCGTTCACTTCCCATCTGATGAAGACGCGGCTCTTCCTCTGTCTGCTCAGACCCCAGGTGCAACATGCCCAGGATGGTCTGCAGTTTGCATACCAGGCAGGTGTTGCTGTGATGGACGCCATCATCTACCTGCAACACTGAGCCCACTCACACCAAGATAAAGGTAATGTCACAGTGAGGATCCTGTTCCTGGACTTCAACACCATCCAGCCCCTTATGCTTCAGCACAAACTGAATGGGATGTGGAGCTGGTCATTGACTTTGGGAGGTCCAGAACAAGGTCACAACCAGTTCTGATTGAGGGAGATGGCTGTGGCTGGACAGCAAGCTGGAATGGACATGAAACATAGACCACCTGTACCAAAAGGGACAGAGCAAGCTGTAATTTCTGAGGAAGCTATGGTCCTTCAACATCTGCAGGAAACTCTTGGGGATGTTTTCTCTGTCCGTGGTCATGGTCCTGTTGTATATTATGGTGTGCAGGGGGGCTGCACATCCAAGAAGGACACATACAGGCTGAACAAATTGATCAGGCGGGCCGGCTCTGTGGTTGACACGAAGCTGGACACTTTAGTGACGGTGGCAGAGAAGAGGACTCTGAGGAAACTACTGGACATTATGGACAATGCCAGTCACCCTCTACACACTGTTACCAGCCACCAGAGGAGCCTGTTCAGTGACAGACTGCTCCTTCCCAAGTGCAGGACCAATAAACAAGAAACTCTTTTCTCCCACAAGCCTTCAAACTGTACAACTCCTCTCTGAGGGGAGGAGTGGTAACAGGAGGATGGGAAGGAGCAGTAACCAATAACTAGTAGTAACCTGTAATTAGTAACCAGTAACCTGCAACCCGAGCACCACAACACAACCAGATAATAATAATGTGCAATAAACCCTCCTACAGGACTCTGCACTATCTATCTATATTGTATATTGTAATATAGTCTCTCTCTCTCTCTCTCTCTCTCTCTCTCTCTCTCTCTCTCTCTCTATATATATATATATATAATATATATATATATATATATATATATAGACAGGACAGTGAGTAACCTTAACCCATATGTAAAATTCTCACTTTTGTAGACCTTAGTGTGAGACTGATCCTGATGTGGGTCTAATTACGGGTCAGTGTTACGAGTGCTGGGAGCTGTGAGAAAGCATTGGGGATTTCCACTGTTTTGCTTAATCATGACCAAAACTGTGTTTATTGTTGATTTTCTGGCTTGTTGACCTTCAGAATGTCCAGAGGTCACTAAGAGGAAAACTGAAATAAATTGAGTGTTTTTTTCATGAACATCAGTGATTGGGGGAAAGTTTTAACCTGACCTTTGGACCTTTCGGATTTGGTGGTCAGTGTAGGCCGTGTTTATTCACTGAATTCCCAGGATTGTGAGCTGTTGTATATATAGAACTGCAGACTTTCTCTGCTTGTTTGCACTGATGGCCGATAAGATGAGCTGGGTTTTTCGTGAGTGTGTGTAAATGTACCACGAGTTACTTGATGTTGAGTGTGATGAGTGTTTTCCAGCATGGACACCGAGTTGTCACATCTGCCACCGCTGTTCCCCAGAGGTTCTGGAGCATGAGAACCTCCCTACTTCTTCCAATCCACAACACTGTTATATACCCATACTCAGTCTATATCCCTCTCTCTCTCTCTTTATCTTTTATACACTCCATCGCTCCCAATCACCCTTTTTATCACTCAATCTCTATAATTGTATCTATCACTCTCTCTATATCACCTTCTGTTGATACTCTGTCTATCTATCACTCTCTCTATATGACTCTCTCTGTTACTCTCCCTCTCTATAATCTCCATCACTCTCAATCTCTCTATATTGCCATCTCTATCACTCAATCTCTTAAACTGTCTCTATCACTCTCTATATATCACTTTGTCTATGACACTCTCTCTATGACACTCTGCCTCTCTATTACTCTGCTATATGCCCATCTCTCTATCTATATACACACTCTCTCCATCTCTAAACCTCCATCACTCTCAATCTCCCTATATTGCCCTCTCTATCTTGCCCTCTATATCTGTCTCTATCACTCTCTCTGTATCACTTTCTCTATGACACCTCCATCACTCTCATCTGTCACACACCCTCTCTCTCTCTTTCCATCACTCTCAACAACTCTTTCTACAACTCACTATATCCTCCTCTCTATCACTCTTTTGATATCAATTTCTCTATGACACTCTGTCTCTCTTTTACTCTCTCTATATGAGTATCTGTTACTCCCTCTCTTAACCATCATTCTCATAACTATATACAGTATATCACCACTCTTTTGTGTAACCCTATCTCTATTACTTTCTACATCAGTTTGTCTTTCTGAATAAAAATCGCTTTTTCTATATTTGTCTTTTTATTTGTCTTTCTGTCTCAACCAATCTTCTCTTACCTCCCCTCTTTCTCTCACTCTCTTTGTATGTGTGCTTAGTTCAGTCATTGTGTACAATATTTCAAAGCATCATAAAATCAATGATTGTAATAACACAACAACAACAACAACAACGCTAATAATAATAATAATAATAATAATAATAATAATAATAATAATAATAATAATAATAATAATAATAATAATAATAATAGGTACAGCCATAATTAGTTAACCAGTGATACTTAAATTTACATGAATACCCTTTCTCTATCCCCCCACCCCCCTCTCCTTTCTTTTTCCCACCCTCGATCCCATGATAGCTCTTATGTAAACATCTAATTGAGGATGTGAATGAAAAAATAGACTTGAGAAAGCAAAACAAGGCTGGATTTTTTCATGACCATTGTGAACATGTGCTCATTTCCTGTTACAAGCTCCTCACAGACTGCAGGACAGTGATTTGTGGGTTGTTCGCCCTCACAGTGAAAATATCCTGCTATGACACCCGCTCAGACCGATTTACCAGTTTGTGACCTGTACAGAAATATAAGTGGTGGAATCACCAAAATACAGCACACATTCAGAAAGTGATGAACTCCTGCTGACACTGCACTGCTACTTTTCACTCCCTTCCAACTTCTGATTTCTCCCACGTACATGTGACAAATTACAACAATGAAACAATGCATGCATAAATGACCCTGTCCTTCCACTCAAGGAGCCTCGTCTGAACTACAGCAGTTCTGTTTAGACACCAGTCTTTCTTCCTTTCTCAAACACTGGCAGTGCCATGTGAGTTGGGTTATGATAGAGCTGATATTATTGTAAAACGAAAACCTTTATAAACAAGAACAGTTTCACCACAAAAACCACGCAAACTGACAATGGAGGACCACTGGCTGCTTAAAATGGCCTATCTTGTTGTATCTCTCCCTACAGAGTTCCAAACTGCATCTGGAAGCCTGAGAACTGTGTGTCGGAGGTTTCATGAAATGGGTTTCAGTGGCCAAGCAGCTGCACACAAGTCTAAGATCACTACGTGCAGTGCCAAGCCTTGTCTGGACTCTAGAGCAGCAGTGTTATGTGGAATGATTAATCACAAGTTACTATCTGCCAAGAAGAATGAGTCCTGGTTCTCTAACTACCAGGCCACGGTTGGTCCATTATGCCAACCAATAACTGTACACAACATGGACAAAGAAACATCTCTCAAAAGTGAAGCTACCACAGTTTTAGGGCATTGGCTGACTGCTTGCAGTATGACATGCCCAGCCTCATATGTTTCAGTGACACATCTCCTCTAAACTGTCTTTCCACATCTCCAGTGTCTGATTCCAACCATTTGTTTAGTAATATTGATGCCTTTTTTATTTTCTCCTAGTAAGAAGGCAGGATTATATGACCTATTTTACATTTGAAACATCACACTTATTTGGGCAAACTTGGAATCCAGAGGAAAAACCTGCATTGTTTCTGTGCTGTAAGCTCAGTGATGGTGGAATGAAGTAGAATAAGGGTGCAAGTCTGGTTGCATATTTGACACAAAGTGGGCAATTTAGGCTTCACTGCTATAGAATTGAAGAACATTCATGTTTTCTACTGTCATTGGCACCAGTTTCGGAGAGATAATGGTCTGATATTGTTTTTATGGTTTTGGACAAAATAATGTTACTACCCAGACACTCAGAAATGAAATAAAGAGAACAAAGCAACCAGTGTAACCTAAACCTCACCTAAACCTGGCACTGTCTACATGTACATTCTGGGCTAGTTTGTATGCATTTGACATCATTCAAACCTTTTGGTACACTCTCATTATTCTCTATGTATTGTTGGGGGTCAGGTTGTGAAAGGAATATGACGGCTTCAACAGACACATATACTTTACATGCTTTTTCTTCCAACTTTGTATTAAACAGGAAAGTCATTTTACACGAACTGGGATGAATTCGATTGTGATTGTCCGGCAGGCCTACTCATCCACATCAGTGCATTCCCAGAAGTTTGGGGCTATGTGGGGGTGGAGTGTGTTGAGTAATAAGTCATTAGGTGTGTGTATGTGGTGTCAGGTGTTTGCATACTTTTGGACAGCGTACCCTGTCTTATTATTCATCTTTTCTGTATTTCAGTCTTTTTGTACATAATTGGTTTGAGCAAAGTAACGTTCCTTTTACCTCTGTTACACTGTTCATCCCTTTTCTTGACCTATCCCTGCACACATACATCCACTGCCCAAAGTCTTTGAACATTGTGTCCACATGTTGTCATTTCCTCAGCTCAGTCACTCTTCCTTCATTTCTCCCGCAATAGCCCTTGTTAAGCCAAGCCCTGACCTCCGTATGACCACATTCAAGTCTGCTTAATCACAAGGAACTCCTTGCACATGAACTACACTGCCTTTAGCTGCATTCAGAATATACTTACTAAAACTGTACTGATATACGAATGCATGCCAGTAACTAACCATAAGAATTCTATCAAGCTCGCGCAGATCCATACCCACCATGAACGTCTAATCAGCCTGAGTCACTTTGCTGAACTAACATTGCCATACAAAACATTGCATTGGGACACCTGTTCATTCATAGCTTCCGAAATCAAGGTGTTTAATAAAGTTTTAAGTTTACTGTGTTGATGCTGGAATATCTATCCACAAAGGGCTTTCTACCAGATTTTGGAGCATTGCTGTGAGGATTTGATTGCATTCCATGACAAGAGCATTAGTGAGGTTAGGATGAGCTGAAGGCAAACAACACTTCCCGAAAAGAAATAAAGTAAGAATTTAATAAAGTGGGCGGTGTACATGGCATTCAAAATATTTTAAAGTTCCTTAATCGGCAGCTTGTTGCTCAGAACTCCACTCACTCACTGCACTGCCTGCAGCTGATTCAACAGCTCTTTACACAGACCAAGAGCTTCACTTCCCACTCACTGTATATCTTGTCTAATTGTTTTTTGTTGTTGTTTTGTTTAGTTTTTGTTACTTTGGAATGCCGTTTTTAGGTTTGTAGGTCAGTGATTAAACATAAAGATTGCTATAAGTTGGCAGATAGTTACTGTCTAACAAATTGTTTTTGTTGTTGTTTTGTAAAAGTTTGTATGTTTAAAATCCTGAGGCATTTCAGAATGTATACACTAAAACTACTTTTAAATCACAGTCTGGTTTATGGTAGCTAAGCAAAGTTCTAGAACTTAAAGCAGCTCATTTCAGGCAAAGAGTGAAAATGAACAAAGGCTAACTTGCAAGCCCACCAGACAGGCTAGTTCTTTATAGACCCTCTGAAGAGGCATAAATATTTAGGATGGGTCAGTTCACTGGGGCATAAGGTCTCCTCAGAGGAGCACAAGAACAACAACAACAACATCACCCAAAGCCAGTATTGGACAGCTGGCACAACTGAAACAGCAAAACCCGAAGAGAGGCTTTAACAAATGTAACAGTGAACATAACTCACATTTCACAACAAATAGGTGCTGTGGTGCAGTGATTTCTGAACAGTAAATTATTCAAACTACATAAATGTGTGGAATATTTAGTTTCTCCATGAATAGAAATTGTATAGATGAGAAGTGAATTCAGATGTAAATCTTTACTAAGAGTAAATTAATTCACTGACTATTTTTTTTCACATTATTATGGGAACAAAGGGTTTCATTTGTTTGCTGTGTTTCTGAAGCATTTCGTTGACCTGGCCTTCTCTTTCCCAAACAGTGCGGAGTAGCTCACTCAACTGATGAGAAACATCAGTCCTCAGTTTTAGATTAACATGGAAGTGCACCGTAGCCAAGCAGCTTCCAGCTTATCAAGAACGAGAACAATGCATTCATTCAGAAACAGCTCATCCGGGGGAACAATTGCAAACTGGGAAACAGACCCAGCAGAGACAAGAATAAAAGAGTCAGAGCAATACAATAATGATATATTAATCATAACCACATGTACACATGTAGACTCGGGATAATACACAAGCAGAGATTAGTCACTACAGCACAGCACTATAAGGCAGGGTACTGTATAATGAGATACTATATATATATATATATATATATATATATATATATATATATATATATATATATATATATATATATATATATATATTTATTACAGTGATGTTTTGAATGCAAAAATTGTCACTGTCATATATTTCATACATTTAAAGTGATATATTTCAAGATTTTCTAGATTTTGTATTAATTTTATACTGATTTATAATTTAGTCAAAGCNTATATATATATATATATATATTTATTACAGTGACGTTTTGAATGCAAAAATTGTCACTGTCATATATTTCATACATTTAAAGTGATATATTTCAAGATTTTCTAGATTTTGTATTAATTTTATACTGATTTATAATTTAGTCAAAGCTGAATTTAAATATGTTAATAATATGTGATTCTGGATTTCTGGATTTTCATGAGCTATATGCCATCCTGCTCAACAGTACAAATGAAATATGAAATATGTCACTTTACATGTAATGAATATAATGAATAATTGTATGAAATTATGCATGAATAACACTAGCATTAGCACTAGCACTAGCATACTATATAAATATATGTGTACATGGAACTAAATGTTTTAAGTTTTTCAATTTTTCCAAATGTCTTTGTCAGATCAGATTGTCTCCCCACAGAGAGGGGTTACATAATACTCCCCTGCCAAACCATCCTATTATCCTCACAGAGGCACCCATAAGTACAAATACAGGGATGCATTTGCAAGCACACACACACACACACACACACGCACACACACATGCACACTCCACCGCAAATTCTTCTTCAAAGTGTTCCTCATTCTGTCGGACAGGCTGTCGACCTTCGTCTGATGTCTGCACCCAAAAGATAAAATCATTGAGGCAAACAGTTGGTCCAGTGCCATCTGCTTCTGTTTGTTCCAATGAGCTGATCATAATCAAAGCTGAAGTTTGGTGTGTTGTTTTGTGTGAACGTAACTTCAGAATGCATTTGGAGCAAACCCTTGACTAATATCAGAGCTCCTCAATGTTCTCTGCTGTTGACTTTTAATGACCTTTGTATTCGATTACATAAAGCTTAGTGGGGGATTCGTGCATAGCAGGGTCTAAATTGTGTGGGAGGGAATGACTTTCTGGCCTGGGGTGAATCTAAACACTGCCATCGTTGCATTTGAATTTCTTATTGAAAAACCTAATGAGATACACCAGTCAGGCCCTCAAACATATATGTCAAAATGAACCTTTCCATTGTATAATCATGTGTCTCCTCATTAAGATTCTCACAAAGACATCAAGGTTATATTTTGGGACTTGGCCCCACTAATGCACCATCATTTGCATTATACCATGGTAGGCGTGCAGTGTGACGGGCTTTTGGCTGGTTTCCCCACACATGCCTGAATATGTTCAGCAAATAGGACATAATGGATATTGGATGTCTATGTCATTTGAAGGATAGACATATTTTATTGTACACCAGAGCGAGCATCACCAGACTTCATCAGATCCAGCACAGCCAACTCAACAGCAGATGCATTGCAGCAGCCACGTGATCTCTGCTTATACAACTTTCCTAGTTTATGGTTAGTTCACTGGTCGATGTGGGAATAATAGGTTGTAATAGAACAGTACCAATGTGCTCTGAAAGCAGATCTTCTCTTCTGTTTGTCAACGTCTGCAGGGTGTTGATGGAGAGGATTTCGAATGACAGCCGGAACAGTGGTCATCACTGGTGGAATCATAGCAGCAGTCATCTTACTGACGATCGTTACAGTGCTATGTTGCTGTAGGCTGCAGGTAAACATTTTTATTGGACAATGAATGGATGTCCGTTTGATGTTATTCAGAAATATACAGTCGCAATGTCATACCAAAACCTTGTATCTTTTTGCTGTTTTTCACTTTTTGACATAATGTAAAATTGACAGACGTTCTTTACATTGTGTTTAAATGTCATGATAGAAATACAGTACTCTACAATGACAAAGAAATACTCTACTCTACAAAGTTGACTTTTGACATTGTTTTCCTGTAAAGTTCTGCTGTAAAATCATTTGAAGATACAAGACTTTTGCATGACAAATATATCCTCTCTGATCAGTATGAGATTTGTAATTCTGCATGACCACATGAAATTATTTTAAGTACCGTATTTTCCGGACTATAAGCCGCTACTTTTTTTCCATGCTTTAAACCATGTGGCTTATAATGAGGTGCAGCTTTTTCTTCTTATATATGTTATTTTCCAGGGTTTTTTTTTTAAACTTTGTGGGTGTGGCTTATATTCCGTTGCAGCTTATAGTCTGGAAAATACGGTAATTGTCAAATGATCGGTTAATAATAATTGACCAATTATGTATACTTTGTTGGCACTCACCCTGTTCTTCACTGGTCAGTACACCTTTATTTGAATGGTGGGTCAGTTTGTAAAACACTGTGCACATTTTCTGTCCACTCCTATGTAGTTCATCTGTCGTATAGATGTACAGTCAGAGAGAGAGGCTCATCTGTTTTTGCACACGTTGTGTCGGTCATCTTCTTGTCCACCAGCAGTCACACTGAGGTGTTTACAAAATTCAGCAACACTGCGTCACTAACTAACACAACACCACCATGTCAGTGTCACTCCGATGCTAAAAATTACCCACCACCCAAATAATACTTGCTCTGTGATGGTCCTGTGAGGTCTGGTCTTTGAAAAACAGAGTGAAAGGAGGCTAAAATAAGCAGAGAATGATACTTATATGGTGAATACAGGTGATAAAATGGACAATATGTGTAGAATCAAATCATATTTTTACATGAATAGAGATTGAGACAGTTTTATATTGGGTATCAGGTTGAAAGCAGGGAATACTATATTGGATTTTGGAGGAGATGAAACAAAACAAATGTGATCCAATCCTGTAACTAATCAAGCCAATCAATCAGGGCAGATCATCAGTGTGTGATACGAGATAAGCTTGTCTAATTCTTCCTATGGGGTTGTAGAGTGTTTGAGAGGTCATGATAGTGTGTGACAGCCTACTTTCAGAAGCCCCTCATAAGTGGTTTTTCATTTAAAAGCAGCTCAAGGCTTTTTAAATCTGAAGGCTTTTATGGCATAATAGTTTTTAATATTTCTTTTTTTAAGATGAAATTCAGTTTCATAAAGATTAAGCGCTATCTAATTTTTTTTTAAACAACTAGATGATATTAAATGATAAACACAGCAGCATTTCCCAAGCCTGGTCCTATTGCCCCCTGCTCTGCACGTTTTAGAGGTCACCCTGCTTTAACACACCTCCTACCAATCTGAAAGGACTTACTAATATGGTGGAATCAGGTGTGTGTGTGTGTGTGTGTGTGTTTGTGTGTGTGGGGAGGGGGGAGGGATGCAGAAGCTCATTCTTTGTTATACAGCACTCTCATCTTAGATAAAGTAACACTGGGCTCATCTAAATTATTTCCTAGCATATTTCCAAGAATATTATTCATTTATTTGAAAGCAGACTGAATTTAGACCATATAATACAAATAAGACAAGCTATAATTTTACTAAAACAGTATCTAAATACTGATTCCTAAATGACTTTTTTTTCCTGTAAAATCTTTTGAAGATACAAGATTTTTACTACAGCTTTAAAATTGCCTGAATATTTAAAACAATTGTCAAGTCAAGTGTTCGGTTAAAAAGGACTAAATTGTAAACGAATTAATTACTTATTACTTTGTAGACCTCTTCTCATCCTGTTTTTCAATGGTCAGGGCTCCTTAATTTGAGTGGTGGGTAAGTGTGTGTTGCACTGGTATGTGTGGAACAGACACAGCAGAGCTGCAGCACTTTTTAAACACTGTGTCCAATCACCGTCCACTCTTATCTAGTACGTCCACCTTGTAGAAGTGCAATCCAAAACAGAAGCTCATCTGTTTCTGCACAGGTTGTGTTGGACGCTGCCCACACCACAGTGCTGGCTGGTGCACTGGTTTAGTCCTTATTCCATCAGTGGTCCACTAAGGTGTTTAAAAACTCCAGCAGCACTGCTGTGTCTGATCCACTTGTACCAACGTAATACACACTATCAAACCACCACCATATCAGTGTAACTGCAGTGAACCAAGGTTGAGCTGAACCTGGTAATGAACTACTGAGTAATATACAGGCCTGCTCTATGGATCTACATTAAATATGGTGTTTTCTGCATGTAGATCATCGTGTTTGAATGTTCTGACCTCTCCCCCCCTTCTTTCTACCCACATATTCAATGGAATTCTGAATCTGCCCTCATTCACCAGTATTACTGCTGTAAGAGAGACGGTTCAGAGGGGGAGGATGAGGAGCCTGACTTTACCAAAACCGAATCCCCAAGTCCACCACATGAACCCAGCCCAAGCCCCCAGAGCCCTCAGAGTCCTCCAAGCCCTCCAAGTCTGCTGGGCTTCCACCCTCCTCCAGAATACTCATCCTCGAACCAGCTTCTTATGACTGCTGAGCCTTATGAGCCCAATGGACCATCTGCCTACAATCGCTACAGCCCCACACTCCCCCGCAGGCCCATCCGCTCCTACACATTCTGCCCCTCCTGTTCCGGCTACCTGCCGTTCTACCTGAATCCACAGGAGGGACTGCGGAATGGTGGGGGGCGGATCAGTTACAAGACTTTGCAGCAGCAGGAGTTAGACCTGCCTGTGGTGCCTGTGGACATGCATAACTTCAACAAGCTCAACCAGCTCAACCTCATCCGCTCTGTCACTATGAGGGAGGTGGTGACTCACCACAGCGTCAGCACTGATGTGTAGTACCACCTGTTGGAGAAGGGTGACTGGATGAAACTTGACAAGGCACCGTTCTACACTGAGATGCCTAATACAGAGCACTGCTAAAAAATGTATGATTTATTTTATGAGGAACACTATATGGACAGAAGTATTTGGACAACCTCTAGGAGATTTGTTTGAACGAGGAGCATTAGTGAAGTCAGGATGTTGGACGATTACCACCCCACCTCATTCCAAAAGTACTGGATGGAGCACCGTCATCCCAGAGAACACAGTTCCACTGCTTCCCAGTTCGATTAGACAAGGTGCCAATAGGTTCTTGTTTGTCTGCTCCAGAGGGTCCTATTCGACAGTACATCTCTACAGGGACTAGACAAGCTGTGTGTGCATTTGCACATCTCTGTCAGCAACTGGTGTAGCTTAAAGTAGGTGAATTCTTTCATTTGAAGGGGTGTCCACAAACAGATCACAGTCTTTTTGAAGCAGAAATATTATACGTGTAATTTCTGTACTTTAGACATTTCTACATTTCATTGCTGTTGGATCAAAACCTCATATCTCCAAAATGTTAAGAGAAGGAAAAATCCTTAATGTTCAATGGAAGTCAGTATAAAATGATTTTATTCCAAGTATTTTTGAGCGTTTATATTGATTGGTCCATTTATCACCAACTGTGACATAATGCACAGAACAGCTGCCAGATTCATGTCAAAACGTGAGAAATGGCAGAAATGGAGATACAAGGTTTTTGTGTGACGCGACAATTTCTAAACGTGAAGGACGGCCATATGACAGATTTTTATACGCAAATAACACTCCTGACTTAAGGACTTGATTTGGAAGGGAGCAACAACAATGTGCTTGTCGCGAGGTTTCATTAAGAAAGAGGGCTCACTAATGGCATGCTAAACTTGAATAAGGGTAAGAGTTGTGTCATGTGTTCTGTGTGTCTATCACTGGATTACTGTAGTAAAGTGTTATACCATTTTTTTTGGTACTTATTTAACTAAACCTATGACGTGCTGCTTGTTGAAGTCATGAAATTATATGTATATGAGTGTTGAAATTACACACAGGGCTATGGGCCTGAATGGGTGTTTTTTTGTGCAGATTTTCTTTATGAGGGTATATTGTGATGGCTGTTTTGAGATTAACTAATGAACTACTTTATTCATGCTTTACATTTTCATCACCTTATTCAAGTCATTAAATTGGTTCACTTGCATTTCTATGCACATTTCTGCCAATTCTGTTTTTTTTTTCAATCAACAAGCATATGGTTTTTTTTTAACTGGTAAATAATCCATTCTTGTATTATGTGATTAGACCAGCAGATGGCATCAGTTCTTCCACTCAGACAGCCAACAGTGCACTAATAGTGATAGTGAGTAGGGTCCTCCTTTACAGTGCTGCATGGAAGTTTGTGAGTCCTTTAGAATTTTCTATGTTTCTGCATAAATTTGACCTTAAATTTCATCAGATTCTTTACAAAAGTCCTAAAAGGGTGTAAAGAAAACCTAATCAAACGAATAAGACAAAAATCTCAAAAAAGTCATTTATTTCTTGAAATGATCCAATATTGCGTATCTGTGAGTGGCAAAAGTATGTTAACCTTTAAGATTATCAGATTTTAAACTGGCAGACAGTCAGGTGTAAGTGGACACCCTGTTCAATATAAAGAACAGGGATCTATCATAATCTGATCTTCACAACATGTTTGTTGACGTGTATGAGGGCACGAACAAAGGAGATTTCTGAGGAGCACGGAAGAAAGGTTGTTGACGCTCACCAGGCTCATCGAGTTTCAAAACCATCTATAAACATTAAACGGACAAGCCAGAAGGCCTTTGGAACCATGTTTTGTTGATGAATGAGACCAGTATATGTTTCTGGTTTAAAAGAGAAGTGTTATGCTTGGAGAAAGGAAAACATGAAACATGGTGGTGGTAGCATCATGTTGTGGACCTGCTTGTCTGAATCTGAGCTAGGATGGCTTGCCATCATTGATGAAATACTGAATCCTGAATTATACCAGCAGATTCTAAAGGAAAATATCAGGGCATCTGTCTGTGAGCTGAATCTCAAGAGAATGTGGGTCATGCAGCAAGATAATGACCCTAAGCACACAAGTCATTCTACCAAGGAATGGCAGAAAATGGGCTAAAATTAGCTCAGATTTTATAAACAAAACAAACAAAAAACAAAATAATATTTATAAATGTATCTAAAATGAACTCAAATTTATGCAGAAATCTAGAAAATTCGAAAGGGCTCACAAAGTTTCAAGCAGCACTTGCATATTACATTATACAGTACGTCTATGACAGTATGTTACGTTTTGTCAATGTGATTTTGTGTAGTTACTTGAAAATGTGCTAAAATACCACACATTGAGGCATTGGTGATAGCATCTTATTTATCATATTTTGAGATTTAACATAAAATGTGCAATATTTCTACAATAAAATCAAATGAATTCTACTTTCAATTGCCTTTTGCACACTGAGGTAACAGCAATGAAGTGTTATATTAACTGGATTTTGTGACAAAGGAGCAGTATAATCAATTGCATACAGTTTCAAATATTACATGTTCAAGTGTCAGGACTCACTCATTTGCAAACAGATAAAAGACCTGGGAACGTTAAGCGACTGGGGCTGGTTATTCCCTTGGTATCAAAACAGCTGTTAGTTGGATAATTGTTACAGAATTCATAGGTATCTGCAGAAGAACAAGTCAAACATGGGAGAACAATACTGTTCTGACTAATAAATAAACAATAGAAAAGCAATGGTCCAGCAACAATTCAGTGAGATTAAAACAAAACAAAACAGCAGAGCACTGGAACTGGCAGTGGATGAAGAGTCAACTTGTGTTTAGACATACAGTACAAACTCTTCCATCTTTAGCCAGAGGTAACATTCAACACTGACCCTTCTCCCTGCCAGTTTAATGGATCATAAATACTTTCATGCATTATAATTACGGTTCACTGAGCAATAACCAAAATAATTTAACGTTTCCTTAATGTGTCCCACAGTCGCGGGACTTTGTCATAAAGTAAGTATTGTTACTATAATACTGACATCAATGGTAGTTTAACATAGCTAGCTTAAAAAATAAAACAATGAAAGGTATCCAAAGGAGAAAACCAAGAGGATTTCAAATAAACTGCAGATGTTCAGTCTTTGGTCCACTATTTTGCATGGATACTAAATGCAAGAGATTCGTGCAAGAACTTTGGTTTATCACACCCCTTTGAAGTGGTGTTTTTCACTAATTACCCCATGGCACTAATTCTTATTAGAGAGCACTGGCTCTTTTTCTGTGCATTGATTCAGGGGAGAGGACTAGGAAGCTCGTAGATTGCGGCAGGAGTGGCAACAAGCTTTGCTGTAATACCAGTGGCTGCAGAGATTGACCTTCAGAGCCAGGGAGCAGTTGGTGGTAGGACGGTCTTGGCAGTTCTCATCTGTATAGAAAACCAGACATATTCTATAGTTATGACCTCATCAAAGAAACGCAATTCGCATAGACCTCACGCTGCAAGAACAGAGCATGGACAAAACGAAAAAATTGAAGGGCCCATATCCTACATTTTCTTGTGTTTAATATTCTCCCACCTGTCCACTTTGAACCACATATTCCAATAACACTAAAATCAATTTTTTACGCAGCCATTTTAGAAGCTTTCTTTATATCTTGGAATTAAACATGCTGTTTCTGTTACTGTACCTTTAAGACAGATGCAGTATAGGATTGGTACAGATATAGTATGCAGATTGGACAGATTTGGCTCTCTGTTTGGCTGCTCTGTGTTGTGGCTTTTTCAAAAAGCACTCTGAGCTGAACAACTCCTGAAAACTGCAATAGGAATAGGCAGAGCTAAACTGGGAGGCTGAACAGGCAGTGATCTGAATCTATACCCTGGTCCTGGAGACCCCCTGACTTGCACATTTTAGTGCTTTTCCAGTTTCCAACATCTGATTCAATTAATCAACTCATTAATAATATCGGGTGTGTTAGAGCAGGAATTCCACTTAAATGTGAAAGGCACGGGGTCTCCAGAACCAGGGTTGAGGAAAACTGACCTAAATGGCATTATTGATATTATTAGGCAAGAATCTGCTAATACAACACACATCATGATACAGGGATTAGGATCAAATATATTCTGATGTACTGCAGTACTTTTAGTAAAGTGATACATGGTGTATGTTTTATACTTTTGCCAGTTTTGAGGGTTTTATTCATATAAAAATGAATGAATGAAAGTAATACATGCCAGATACTGTTATTTTCAGAAGGTCCTAGACTATTCTAATGTGATTTTATTTGGGATCTAAATGCAGAATCTAGATATTTATATGGATTTGACCATTTTTTGATAAAAATTTACTTCATTTTTTCAGGCTTTTTGCTTGTAAAAGACTATAAAACACTTCACATTTAAGTGTAGGTTTTAAAGTGTTCATTAAAAATCTCTACAGTACTGCAAGGTGTAAAACCACACTACTCCTTATTAAGTGCAAGGATATTTTCTAGACATTATTAAAATTCTTTATTTCAGATAGGAACCCTTTAATAACAATAATATGTTCGTGTGAAAGGCCGGACTTTCCCTTTACCTGGAGGTTCTGTGGGGCAAGGCTGCAGGGCACAGGTCTGCTTGTTAACAGGTTTGGTCAGAGGGTCACATCCACGAACAAGCTCTCTTCCCTGGTAACACTTCACATCCCTCATTCTCACCCCAACACCACACGTCTTCGTGCACTGTCATTTGAAGGACAGGTAAATAATGGTCAGTTTTTTCATGATGTATGGTGATATGATGTACTCACTGTGTGGACAAAAGTATTGAGACACCTGCCACTGTCTATTGACACTGAATACTGTTTAGTGTCCAATGATTTGTACTAAATTCTGGAGAATTGAGGAATCTGAGGATTTCACTGCGACTTAGTAACAGCAGTGTTACTAAGTCGGAACATTGGATTATCAGCACTTCACCTTATTCCCAACTCCCTAACTCATCCCAAAAGTATTGGACTGGAGCGCCATCGATTCATTCATTAGAAGGGGTGTCCACAAACCTTTGGACATATAGTAAAGGTTTGTCCTGCAGTAGAACAACTGGATCTCATTTCTTACCTCAGACCAAGGTGTTGTGTACCACTTGAAGCAAGGTCTCTCAAAGCAGGTGTCTTCATCTGCCGGTCTCTTGCTAGCATCACATTCCTCGTCCTCGTGGATTTGAAACTTGCCACCCGTGATGCCAGAGCAATGCACAAACCTCCTCTTCACTCCACGTCCACATGTTGTGTTGCACTGTCAAAGCAGAGGCTTATTTCAGGCTTTCAGTATATACACAACTGCTTTAGGTCACACACACTAACATTATCAGCACCTGCCTGGTTTGAGATTCACTGATCTTTTCATCAGCTCCTCTTCCCATACAGGAGCACTTTGTAGGTCTATAGTTACAGAGTGTAGTGTTAACTGAGGGGTTTAAACACCTCCGCAGCATTGCTGGGTTTGATCCACTCATACCACCTTCATATCATGATTGTGTTGAGAATGACTCACCCCCCACATAATACCTATTCCATGGTGGTCCTGTGGGGTTCTGACCATTGAAGAACATGGTGAAAGGTGGCTACCAACGTATCCCTCAAACTTTTTCTCAGATACTTAAAGTTAATGAGATGAAACCTCATTTAAAATTGGACAAAACACATCAGGTAATAGGCTTCACTTCAATGTATATTGATGCTCTCACCCTTTCCCAGTCCTGTGCCAGCCAGTGTGGGGGACACTCTTTGTCCCCACAGGGATGAATGGCCAGGGGCTTGTTCTCAGTTGAACACTGGGACTCAGGCACCACCCGGCCTTCTGGGGTTTTGCAGTACACGTGCCGAACCATCTTCCCATGCCCACAGGTACCTGAACACTGGAACAGACATAAAACGATCAGCGTTTAGCTTCAGTGAACATTTACATTAATGTAATTGGAGAGTGATAGGGTGACATACTGGCCCCCACTCAGACACTGTCCACTGGCGCTCGCAAGGTGGACCGGTGCAGTTCTTGGCAGATGGAGGGCGTGTCGCCTCATCACATGGCCTAATTTCATCCGAACACCTGACCTCCCGCGTCACCAGACTTCTGCGGCCACATTTTGCTGGGCACTGCACAGAAAGATCTGATTATTCTCATTAATATTTATAACTTTTTTTTAATGCAAAATACTCTTTGTAGCTTTTCTTTAGAACATGTGATCCAACAAAAGTTTTATGCCACTAGATTCCACTGTTGTTGCTCCAACCATGGAAAATTCAGATTTTTAGCAATGGGTGGCATCTTTCTAAACACTGCTGCTCTCAATTTTAAACAGAAATGTTGTCAAGCAGAAAAGCTTGTTATTGGATATGTTTTTACCCAGCAGTTCCTCCCTAAGCTCTGCCTCTTCATGCTTGCCATTAACTCCTTAACATACATTGTACTGGGAGGGTGGGGAGACCCACTGATAGATGAGGGTACTCTTTAAATAACTAACCACGAGCAACTATGCAATTCACCATTACAACACTGCAGTGAATACACATCACAACACACAAACCTCTAACCACTCTGCCACCTCCCACTGAGGGCCACAGGTCGGGCTCTTGCAGGGCCTGCGCTCTGGGGGTCGCTCTAACTCTGCATCCGTACACAAGTCGCTATAGACTGAGCTATCGAGACCAGGCGCTAGCATCTTCCAGCAACGGACCAGTCTGAACTGAAAACCCTCACCACATGTTCGGGAGCACTCACTCCAGCTGCTTGCCTCCCACCTGCAGAGAAGACAAGATGATGTGTTGCCTGTCAGTTAGATTGACATCTGTTTGGAAACAAAAACACGTGAGCTGGAATATCATTACACTCTAGCCAATAAAAAAAAATAGATTTCAAGTAAGATAACACTCATTCCTTCTTATTCTATCCCGAATGCACTTTAGTGTAAAACCCCGTTGCTTAGGAAATCTAATCAAGCAGTGAGGAGTGTTGAGAACATGAGGACACGAGGATGTTTGTGGACGTCCCTTCTAATTAATGCATTCACCTATTTTAAATTGAGTCTAATGCTTACACAGGTGTGCAAATGCACACACACACACACACACACACAGCACCACGCCAGGCTCTATGATGGTGCTCCATCCAGTTCTTTTAGGTTGAGTTGGGGTGGTGACCATCCAACAGACTGACTTCACTGTTGATGTTAAATGCAATCAAATCCTGACAGCAATGCTCCAAAATCTAGCAGAAATCCTTCCCTGGACAGTTTTGTTTGTCCTAACAAAATGTCTAACCTTATAATATTAGATGCCATAAGAAAACTCAGATTTGTCATAAAAACGACATAAGCGGGTGAATAAGACCCTCCTGCAGTGTGATATACATACCTAGGCTGGCACTCCCTTCCAATGCAGAAATCATGAACAGGTTCAGGTCGAGTCAAAGCATCACAGTAAGAGTCATCCACCTCTGCACCATCGTACCGCACACACATAGCCAATGATTTTGTCACGCCTGTTTCAGACAAAGCAGTGAAACGCAATACAATAAATATGCATGCTATGCAAGTCATGTTAAATATGAGGGTGGGATATAGGGACTTAGAAGTCAGCACCTATTGAGCATGTCATGCTGCATGGCTCTTGAGAGGAGAGTTTCCAGCGATACATATCTGCAGCACTTAGTTTATTCTTTGGTAGCAACTTCTGATGAGTCCTAAGGGAGGACAAAAAAAAGTGGTTACATCCCAGCTCCGGTCGTCCAACCACCTTCACTGTATATTACAAAAAATATAGGTATTTGTTAAAGCGGAGACACTGACTGGTACATCAGTCATAAAACTATAAAATAAAAATTGTTATTCCTGGTCACACTCATTACCTGAATGTCAGGCATGGAAAACTGTGCAATGCTTCACTGAAATGGAAGCAAATAAAACCTATGCCTTGTGATTCCTGTAAATTTATCTGATGTGACAGGCATAGCCTGTACCCGAGTGATCTACAGCGCTTTTTTTCCACAAATAACAAAACACCATGAGTTATGCCTCTCTGAAAGGCCATCTTCTTCACACTCAGTCTCTCCTTCTCTGCCTCTCTTTCCTTGCCTGGAATCTCTCCCTCTTTTCCTTCAAGTGCGAGAAAGGGCGTGTCATGTGATGTGTTTTACGATCTCTGGCTGGAAGGCTGGTGAAGCGGTGTTTGGACACATTGCAGGGAAGCCAACATGAATTATAAATATGATGGAATGCAATCCCACCAGCCCTCTGCTTGGCCGTTTCTCCTCACCCTGCGTTTGAAGGTCTCAGAGAGCGCTAAAAAAGAGTCGTCCAAGAAGAGTCTGGAGCACATTCCATTCTCCACGTGCAGGGCTGTCCCAGCTGAGACCATCCTGCACTTCGACATGTCTGTTATGGAGGGCTAGGGGACGGCTTATGATTTTGATTAAGGGAATATGTTTAACCTGTAGAAGCACTTTGGTTTGAAAGAATAGGCCCTTATGCTGAATGATGTTGTGTGCTTTGCGTGTGAGGTTTATTAGATAATTAGACAACGTGTGCCACTTATTATACAAAGCTGAATCCATAACCAGTGGTTGCACTACTAAGCCAAGGTCTGTGGCACATTCCTGTGAAAAGAAGATGGAATACACTAAGAAGATGGTTGAATGCTTCATAGCTGCCTTTACCTGGTGCGATTGGTACGATTGCTGCTCCTCAAGCTGGTAATCAGAGTCCTGTTCTGGAACAGAAGGTCTCCTGTGTCATTGCGGTGGC
Source organism: Acestrorhynchus altus (assembly GCA_034509495.1). Classification (NCBI taxonomy): domain Eukaryota; kingdom Metazoa; phylum Chordata; class Actinopteri; order Characiformes; family Acestrorhynchidae; genus Acestrorhynchus; species Acestrorhynchus altus. Next base: position 12,306,287 of record CM067522.1, on the reverse strand, counting down.
GGTCCAGGGCAAACTCAAGAAATGAACCATTGAGGTTCCCTTGCTCCAAGCTGCTATGGTCTAACTCAACTGGCTCTACTTCAGGAAAGAGGCCTGCTCCCTCGCTAAGAAGCTGATTGGTTGAGATATTAACCTGCATACCATCTGAGCCAATCCGCTGCCTAAGAAGCATCCTCCATATGAGGTTTTCAGAGTCCACCATCTCTTCTTCAGGTCTGTTGGCAGGCACAATACCAGGGGCAACCACTCCACTTGGCCAGCTGCTATTTCCATCTTTACAAATGTCAGAGAAAGATGGACATGTATGATTAATACACGTACGGGTCTACTGACCTGAAAATCACTACTAGCAATCTTCACAATCTTCATCCACTTCTGAAATACCTGTTCACTAAATTTCAGACAGACTCAAAAGACATTCCACAGCATATTCTCAAAAATGGCATTTGAAAGGACCACCTTAGCTTCATTGACTGCCCTCTTTTTCATGTGGTTGCGGTGGCTGGCATGACGTGTAGGAGAGAAACTGAGAGGGCAGAATGGTAGCCTACTATCGTCAGGGGGCAGTAATGGGCTCCTGCCCCTCCTACATTGAAGCCATGCCACAACACAGGCACTCTCTCTGTCTGAACTCCAGCTCTCCATATAACGATCATATTAGGACCCAGAGAAGCCAGTGCAGGGCCATTACCACACATGCCGGTGATCCGCCAATTTCAACAGAGGGAAAATGTCAGGGCTCACTGAATTTTTTATCCTCCCTGGCTAATCTTTGTGTTGCTGCTCATGCATTATATAGGACTCCAAAGGGCCAGCATAGAGAGCCCTTCTTAAAAACCTTGGTGTTTTATCTCTTCAGTTCGGTGAGTCTGCCCAGTCAACCACATATAGCCCTCTCCCCTCTGCTCTCCATTTTCCAGGTACTGTGAAAACATTACTATAGTGTATTGATGTGATGTCCAATTTAGAGAAGGGACCACTGTCCCCTAAATGTCAGAATGTTCATTAAAATATATACGGCATCATTTCAGCATTGCAGTTCACTGTATTACCTAATCCTATGGCATAAACTCTTTATCCTGTCTCTGAAAATGTCTTGTTTAGATTTAGATCAATTATAGCTAAAGTGAATAAAGAGAGCCTTGTTAGTGAGTCAGTGCCCTACTGTAATATATTTGGAGCAAAAGGTATGCCACCACAGACAGATTATGGTAATACTATTTTCAGACTGCAAAAATATATGAAATTTGATTTTTTTTTTTTTTTAAATCAGAACCAATCCATTTGGTGGTGGTTTGAAATCAGACTATAGTGTGATTTGTTCTAGGGCTGGGCAATATGGACAAAAAAATCTTCTCCCAATATATTTTAGCTCAATATCAATATAGAATACGATATATAAGGTGAAATAAGGACACCCCTTGAGCCACAGCAGAGCCGTCCAAGCAGTCAGAACAAAATACTGGGTTTTACTAGCTGGACCTGATGCAAGCCACCTCTACTGCAAGACTGAAACAGAATGTTATTTGAAAACTCTCAGCCCATATCTTGCTCTGTTTATATCCTATAAAAATATATATATTTATACAGATCAATCTCAGTTTGGATGCTCTGGTTGCTCAAATCAGATTTCAAAGTGTCTACAAGCAAATAAAGAGGGATGGAAGTGCAGAGATCAAGGAAGAGCATGGCATCAGCTTGGCACTGTAGTTACTGACACCCATGCAGATTTGTGATGTCCGGAAATATAAATCTGATCTGATCTTTTGCAAACAACAGAGCAGACAGCCATCTGAACATCTGGTTAAGAAAAAAAATAAAGATTTGTCTGCAGTCTGAACATAGCCTTAAAGCCTACCCGGATACTGAGGTGGTGTCGGAGCATCCTGTTCACAGTCTATGGCAGCCGTCTCCTCGTACACTTCATTGGTCTCCTGGCCAGGCTGCTGTTTCTCCACTGCACCTGGCTCTACGCCCTGACTCTGCACCTGGTTCCTCTCCATTGAGGGGACAGCCTTGTCATATGCACTCTCATTGTGGGACAACACACTGCCGCTCTCCATGGAGCTGTGGTGACTAGATCCCCTGTCTGAGCCGGTGTAAATGGGTGGCTGGGATACTGGAGCAAGAGGGTCACGCATCACTGTGTATTCGTAAGTGATGTAAGGGTTGCGGCCATTCTGGTTCCAGACCTTAGAAGACAGATTGGATCAGACACAAAAAAGTAAGTTGCAGTGAACATGAACATGTTGATAAATGTACCAGACTAGGACAGTAAGTGCCTCTCAAAAGCTGCTATATTTTGTACCAGCAGATGCCACATTCATTCCTAGGTCTTTCATAGTGGATCTTTGCTCCTCATGGGATCAATTCATACACCAGTACAAGACTGACACTTTGCGTCACTTCTCCAAGGGCAACATGTCACAGTGCTACAGCTTACTGAGTATGAGCCATGGCACCTGTGGCCTGCACTAAGTCAGAGGCAGGGTCAGCCAGCTAGTGAGATTACCCAGGGGCCCTTGGCGGCGGGAGGAAGGACCGCAGCTACAGTACCAGAACATTGATGGGCTGATCGATGGGCCCTTTCGCCACGATGTATTCAATCCCCGTCTCATACACATCGGTGGGCCTCCGGTACTTGAAGATTGTGCCTGCCACGTGGAAGTTCTGAGGGCTGTCTGCCTTGTATGCACCGTTGAAGAAGAAGTTCCCTGCCTGGTCAGTCACAGCTTGAGTATAACAAGACAAGACGTTTCAAAGTTATTTGAAGCTGTGGTCAGGGATGCAATTACTGTACTGATGGTTTCTTTTGGAATTATTTTTTGTTAGGTTCTACACACCCAGTATATCTGCAGACTTCTTTCTCTCAATGACCTGGATGTCCCACGAGCCCTCTGGGATCTGGGTAATGAAGGAATATCCTTCAAGAAAGAAAAACATCCAGTAAACTCACCGCCTTCGGTCAATGGTGACACTTAGGCCCCATTCACCCCTGACATTAAAACAAGTCCTGGATGATCCAATTAGATTTCTCACATCATTAATGCTGGAGGAGGGGCAATTAATGAATTAAATCGCTTGCTGGATCACCCTGGATGCTTGTTAGGTGTGAACAAGGTGTGAACAAGGTCTTAGTGAGGATGTGCCAGTGGAAGTAATATGGATGTCTCTACCCAGGCTGGAGGTCCCACGGCGATAGTTTCCCGTTACCCTGCTACAACTGCTCCCATCTCCTTGACACACCCCACACTTGTCCAGTGTATTAGGGGAGAAGAGAACACCATCACACCCAATAGGCTGAAGAGAAGGAAACACCAATGGGTCAAATATTTCAAGACTTTTGCTGTATGAACTGTGGAGTGTTCCTGAATTGCAACAAAGCTTATTTGAGAATCAAAATTCCTGAACTACATTTACCTCACACCTGCCATCTACACAGACTCCCCTGTAATTGCTGTATTTGCAAGATGTTCCATCACGAGCTGGGACCATCAGCTGCCTCTGACCGTCCGATGTAGTGCAGTGAAGGTCACAGGGGTTGCTGGAGATATGAACGTAGTCATCTATGGAATTACAAATATGGGTTCACTGTTTGCCTTTAAATAACACTGGCAAAGTATGTCTGGATTCATTCCAATGATGGTTACCTGGGTAAAGGGGTTTCCAGTGGTAATATTTTCCATTGTACACCTGAGAGTTGAACGACCAGCACTGCTCCTCTCGGAAACTCCTTCCAGTTGAGGGACATTCCTGCAAGTCATTGGCAATACTCAATGTTTATTTTCCTTAATTTGTAATCCATATCAACAAAAAAACAGTGACACGGTCACTGGCATTCCAGCTCTCTCCCATTTGCACATTCCAAGTCTCTAGTGAACAAGTGAACAAAGGTTTAATCTACATACAGCTCTATTGTGCTGTCAAGTGAGGTGCCTGCATTGTATTTCCAGGGGAACGAGCAAATACATTGTGTGTTTATGTGAGGAAAGGCAAGACTGATTGTGTTAACTAACCTTGGTATTGCAGAGGTGGTACCTTTTTGCATTGCCGGTGCATGTCATGTTGTCCTTACCAGTAGTTGCTTTCTTTCTTTAAATGAAAGAGAATTGTGTTAATAAATTATTCACAATTATTTGCATTGAGAAATCCATTAGCACAGCTTTATTTAAATGTACTGGCATCACATTCAAGTTTAATTGCTTCCACCAATAAAATTACACCTTTTAAAACATCTTTAAAAAGCAACACTAGTGAAATTACAAAAAAATGTACAAAAAATCTGGAAGCTGGTTTTGGTTATTGTGATAGTGTTTGACCAAGGACAGCATTAGGTTTCATTCACATAATGTGATTTGTCAGTAGAGATGGGGGTTCAGCTCAAATCCAATGCTAAGGAAGCAATTCTGAACAAGGGCTGTAGTTGACATGTTAATGCCAGAGTAGCAATGTTGGAGGAGGCCAGTAGCCAGCATGATAAAGCTGTGCTAGTGATTCTGAACAAGGGCCATAACCAATTAACTAAAGCCATGGTTGCAATGTTGGAACAATGTTGTAAGTCAGTCAGTTACAACATCACAAAATCACATTTTGGATGAGGCTTGTAGCTGGTGCACTAATGTTGCCATAACAATGTCGGAGTAGACTGGTAATGCTGCACTGGTGATTTGGAACAAGCATGATAATGCTGTGGTATTAATGATTCACACTCAGCTTCAATGAATGAATGATGACTAACTTAGATAGAAGTCATCTAAAATGACCTGCTCACAATTACATCATGACAACCAGCGGCCACTCGTCCAGAAGACCAAAGAGAAGAAGCAAATGGAGAAAAGTGGCAGGGACGAAAGAGAGTTGGTGTTGCACATAACCAGGAGTCCAGGTGCAGGCAATCTTTTATCACGTCCCTTTTCTGTGAACACATTAGTTAAGTTTATTTTTACAAGGCACCTAATGACCTTTGCTTGAGACAGTGTCTCTCCTGAGACATGACCCCTCCTCCACAAGTGCGTGTACAGGCTGTCCACTTAGCCCATTCTCCCCACCAATATGTGGTCACCTCCAACCCATCTTCCAGACTATTAGAAGCAACAGCCTCATCCTGGAAGAAACAGAGTTTATTTAGGAAGCAAACCTGGAAGATAAATTCTAAAATGAATTTTGCATAGTATATGACCATTACCAACCTGTCCTCTAGTTGAGATGTTGTTCAGAGCGAAAGCCAAGGTTATGAAACCCAGAAGGATCATCCAGTGCTCCCCACACTGGGCCCTTGACCAGGTCCTCATCCTGAGGGGCGAAATGGTAGAAGGAAACTTTATTACCTCTGGAAAATCCTCTTTGTCTGTTAATTTGTCTGTTAAAAGGGCACAAAGCCGGCATGAAGCCAGCAAGAGGATATGGCTTTTTGCAAGTTCACACCCAAGAAGCAAAAATGCTCAGTTTGACCTAAAACAGTAAATGTTCAGTCTGACCTAAAGTGTCCTCAAACAAGATGCACTGGCTGTATTTTAGCACTGGCTTGGGACATCTGGGGGCTGATAAACTGCAGGAACTATAGGTCAATAGATTTTGCAGCTGGCACACCTAATCACACAAGAGGCCCATTACAATTCTCCCTTCACTTGAAAGACCACTTTGACCAGAATGATATCGGGCACACTGACAACACTTGACTGAAGGAAAGTCTTCAAGTCTCACACTGGCTCCTTGCTTGCATCTGGGGTCTCCTCATCAGACCTGTGTTAGGTTGGCTCCTTAAAATAAGCAAACAGATCGTCTAGCTCTGTTTGCAGTCTGGCTTTTTCTGGCACTAAATAATAGTGACAGGTGTCTTAAACTACCCACAGGAACACCTGGAGTTCATTATCCGGCCCAGACACAGCTGGAACGCCGCCAGCTCGCCAAACACCCGTCTCCCACAGACCCAGTGCAGCAAGCCCATGTGGCCTCTGAGACAGACCTTCCTCCTCTGAGCTTCCCAGGCCACGGAGGAGAGTAAACACAGGCTAACCCCCTCTCCCTCCCCCCAGGGCCTCTGCTTAGGGGAAAGGGGAGGAGAACGGGAGGTGTTTTTCTTTCCCTGGCAGCAGACAGACAGCAGGGCAGTTCCCCCAGAGTGGTGGGGGATTGGGGAACTGTCCCTGGTTTGGAGGTTGGGAACAGCAGACTCATCCTTCTCTGTAAGAGCTGCTTCTCACCAGACTCTGGACTTCCTAATTTCAGAGCAACCTCTTCATATTTGCAGCTTCAAAGTTGACTGGGGAAATGGACAGGATGATCTTTTATCGCTTGCTGTTCAGCAGGTGGAGGATACAGTCTTGGAAAGAAGTAAAAAGTTCAGTAGAGGTCTGGCACATCACAGAGTTGGACTGCAGAGGAGGCAATTATGTTGCAAAGAGTTCTTTGAGCAATTCAATAGAAGAACCACTTTCATTTCCATATAGAACCATGACATTAAACTTTTGAAGGTTAATTATCCCTTGATGTGAAGGTTCTTTAACAATCTAAAGGTTCTTCACACTCTCAGATCTTTCAGACAAGAAGCATTTTTCTATCAAAGATGTGGGGCTGGGAAGAACCTACAAACTAGACAATAACGTTTACATGAAATGACTTTAAAACTTTAAAAGGTTCTTTACACTCAAAAATGGTCACTGTCACTCACAAGCCTTGCATCAAGTTTTTTCATTTCCGCTGTTTCATTTAATTTTTACCTTTTTTTGTGGGGCAGCAACTCAATGACTGTGACTGAAAAAAAGTCCTAGTTACATGGTAAGGATGGTAATGAGTACATCAGCCATTTTCAGCCAGTGTCCAAACTGTAAAGTGGAATTCGTACGTGATTTTGAGGGCATTATAATCTCCCACAATTCACTGGTAATTCACTGGAACAGTTACAATTGTAGCTCAGTACATGAGCTGAATATGGACAAGAAAGCAACTGTGAGTCTCGTTACTGAACAACACAGTAGAACGAATGGAGCTGACGATGTTTTCTCATATAGATAACTAACTAAACCATCTACTAAGTAGTCTAACCCTATATAGCATGATACTAATGAGGAAACAGGGAACCATTTCGGCCACAGCCACTATGGCATAGAAGCCCTTTCTAACCCTTTTCACCCATTGTCCTGGAATACCCTGACCCTGTGTATTGGGGTCACGTCCCTGATTCAACAAACGTCATCCAAGCATCCCAAAGCACTGTGCTCATGAACTGGTCACATTTACTACACTCAAGATATTCTATGAACAGGATGCATTTCAGCAGCGTGACCTGCTTTGCCCTCAACATCTGTACACCTTTTAAAGCCCATTCCTGAAATGTGTTACCTGCAGATTTCATATTTGATTGCATTGGATGTTGTCCATCCCAGAGTGCTCCCTGATGTCTTGTGGTTGCCCTCTGCCATTCCTCATGCTGACTGATTTATTGAAGACAGAAGCAGCTAGGTAACATAACATCAGATTGATTGCTCTCTTGACTTACAAATCATCAAAACTACCCATTCGATTCCATGGAGAATAAGGAGAACATCTTTCAGGACTGGATATTTAGTTCAGTATGTGGAGCATACTTGGAAGTGGAAGTGCAGGCAGTATATTAACTTTTATTTTAGCAGTGATATCTGAGCTCGTGCTTAAACTAGAACTTCAAATTAGTTTACTAGAAGTGGTGGACTATAAGTCATCACATACTACCCACATACTTTCTGTATACAGTGGAATGTTGGAGTATATGTCATTTCTTAGTGGTAGAAAAATGGATTGACTTAACAATCCAGTGGTGTTATCATTAAACTTGCAATATTTCCCCGCAACCTGCCCAAACATCTCCTCTAAATAAATTCCTTCTCCAATCCAGTGCTTTACATCAGCATAGCAGAAAAGTCAACATTGTTTGTTTGGGTTTGTTTTGCTGTGGAACAAGTGTCTGCTCTGTCTGGCTTGACCATCCCTTCTTGAAAAAGTTGCAATATTAAAGTACAAGGACACACACACACACACACACAACCCATACCACACTAACACACAGTCAACAAATATTTACCCATATCCTTACCTGCAGTCCTTGTGGCTGTAGTGGAGCAGAGTGGTGGCTGGGCAGTGTGGGTGGTGCTGGTGGCAGTGGCAGTGGTGGTTAGTAATGGTGTGCTCTGAGGATGTGTCTTGCAAGGAGGGTAAGGTGTACTTCTGCATCCCTCCTCTTAACCCCCCCACCCCCTCACCCCTCCATCCCTCCCATCCATCCACCCACCCACCAACCTACCAACCCACCCGCCTGCTTGCTCTGCTCTGCTCTGGCCCAGCAGGAAGAGAGTGGCAGTGCTAGGGGAACGCCCACGTGAAAGCACTCAGCTGGTGCCAAGATTGAGGGCTGCTGCTGCTGCTGCTGTTGCTGCTGCTGAGCTGTAGAGCAGAGTCTCGGCCCCAGGAGCCCCAGCCAGACTGCTGTCGACTGGGCTCGGCTCACAGACAGACAGGGAGGAAGTCGTCGTTTCCCACAGAGCAACCCCCACCCTCCTCCTCCTCCTTTTCCCCTGCCCCTCCAGCACCCCTCTGCATCACAGCAGCCCAGCACATCACCCCCCCCACCCCTTCGTCTTTCAGTCACATATCAAGCTCTTCTCAGCCTCCTCCTAACATTTACTGTCTCATCCTGCTGTATGCTACCACTCGCTGTGGCTATTGTGTGGCATTGGCTGTGGAGAGAACTTTCATTATACCTTAAACTTCTTAAACCCTAAAAGAAACCATAAGGATTTAGATACTCAAAGCTTTAGATCTTGGATATTAGAAGATCAGTTACTATATAGCTCTTACCAGTGCCGCAGAAGAACCATTTCCATAAAGAACCATGTTGTTTGTAGACATTCATCATACAAAAAAGATTGTAATGCTGTTCAGAAGGTAGATAAAGGTTACCAGGGAAACTAAATAATTAAAAATGTAGGCTAAAATGGGCAATGTTTATTGAGCTACACATACAGAAGTAGTGTCTCTCGGTACGGCATATAATGCAAGATGCCAAATATGCTGGAATAGAGTTGTAGACATTATTAATGGTGCCCTATGGAAATTTAGTGTGGCTCCGTTTTTGATTCTTCTACGACACTGCTCATAGAACCTCCTGGACCCCCTTTTTTTATCTAATGCACTGGTACTATGATCCAAGGATCACCAATTCAAATCCTGGGTCATGCTGCAATTGGCCTTGCTCTCTCTGGGTGGGTAGATAGTGCTCTCTACCCACCAGAAATGCTGTTTGGTTCAGGTGTCTATTAGCAGAACTGGGGACCTGTTGCTTTCCTCCAAACACGTTAGCTGCCAAGCAATGACGCAATGGCAGCAGTTCAAAAAGAGGCCTCCTGGTGTTGGGCGCATCATGTGTGATAGGGCAGAGCCCTAATGGGGCTGGGTAATTGGACAAAAAAAAAATGGCCACAGACCAAGAGTTTCAAAGACGAGTTGAAGGATAACAGGGAGACGAAAGCAGTCAATTAGAAGACAATGTTCTACCTAAGCTGTAATAACTACCCTAACAATGAAGTGGTCCTGGAGAAAATCGAGAAATATAATGAGGAACATTTCATGTGTACACCTACACAGGACAAAATAAAGAGCATAAGAGAGGGAGACAGGGCTTGGCCAGCTGAGGCAGATAGCTGAGACCACCGTGCCTGCGTGTGAGACGCGTGCATTTAAAGACCACATGTTCTCTCGGCTGCCCATGCGTCTGCTCTGTGCATTAGGGACGCTCTGCTACACTAAAAGCTCAATCAAGCACCGCTCTCAGACCGCAGATCTGTATGGTGATAGACATAGTTCAGGAGATTTGCAAAGTCTGCAAGTCTGGAGGAACGGCCGCTCTTTAAAAACCCCCAAATTACGAGGCAGCAAACAGTGGAACTGTGTGAGTCTGTGTGTGTGTGTGTGTGTGTGTGTGTGTGTGTGTGTGTGTGTGTGTGTGTGTATGGGAACTCTCCAAGCTTTTGAAAGTGAGGTGTTGTGTGGGAAAAATGTTCTTGAGACATATTGGTTATAAACACACCACAGGAAATACAAAAAAGTCCCCCTCCCCCAAATGCAAAGTGTATGTGTTGAATACAGAAAAGTGTGTGTGTGTGTGTGTGTGTGTGTGTGTGTGTGTGTGTGTGTGTGTGTGTTTTATTTTTTAATTTCCCATTTAATCTTACAGAATTCTAATATAGGTAATTGTTAAGGGCTGTTTGATAACTGCCCTGATAGGGAATGTGTGGGTAAGAATCAATGGGGCACATTCTGACCTGCTGTTGTAATCCTGTCTAATGTACCACACATGAATGCATCCACTGACCTTCCAAGCAAAACAACTATTCCTCTCACATGAGAGAGTGTTGTGAGAAATGCAACTGTACTGTGTCTGTTAGGGCTCCACAGTGGACCCTGCTTCAAGCTAAGCCAGTACCTCCGAAAAAACAGTTTGTGTTTGGAGGTGTAAGTGAGCACTTTCAAGAATAGCTTTATAGAGATTTGTATTCATTTTGTCAGTGTTAAGGAAAGAAGGCTTGCAAAGGTTTGAGCCGAGCATTTAGGCCACATTAAATATCCTCCAGGAAAATCATCCAGGAAGTTTATTCTGTGACTAAAATATCAGCAGCAGCCAAACAAATATGTGGTAGCCTTTGGTCATTTGCCACAGCCATTGCAGGAGAATATAAAAATACATACCTTGGACCAGCAAAGCAACAACTGCTTTAATAGACTTACCAGAAACAGCTACAGGTTTCAGTTCTGCTTTCAGAAAATTTGTACTTCTGTCACCATAATCAGATTTCTTTGTTCCTTAATGAAAAATCTTTTACAAATAGAAGTGACCAGAGTTTGGCTTTGAATGACTCAGGGGTCTAATGCACTAGCACTATGAATCGAGGATTGCCATCACGAATCCTGGCTCATGCTGCTTGCCATCGGCAGCCGGAGCCTGAGAGAGCAAAATTGCCATGCTCTCTCTTGGTGGGTAGATGGCACTCTCTCCCCACCTCACAGTCAGTGCAATGCTGGTCAGCACAGGAATCTGTTAGCCACTGTATCAGAACTGGGTACCGCGTTGGCTTCACAGCAAGGTTTGAAAAGTGGCAAGTGCTTGTCTTCACCCTCATAGTGTTGGGAGCAATGGGGGAGAGTCCTAAAGGGTTGATTTGGTTGGAAAACTGGAGTAAAATTTAGTTTAGATAAAGCATCAATGATAAAGATATGTAAGTAAAATAACAGTATATCTACAGTTACCTACTCTAACGGTATTCTGAATCATTTCTGAGTAAGTTCACCTAACTTAAAAACTTTGAGGCAACTTCTTGCCTTAATTAAATGAATCATTGTTGTGTGTGGGTGTAACTTTTCCCATTGGCTCCTGGCATCATCGATTTGCATGCTGGGTGTGTCTTTCCCCACTTACTCCCTGTCATTATGAAATCGATCCTCCTAAGCTACCATCTCTTACATATGCATTTGCATTCTATATAACAGTTGGCTGCCTGGTTTCAGTACCGAAGGCTGTAAGAGCAAGTGTGATGCTATGCTGTCTGTGTACTGCAGTATTCACACCAGCACTAACACAAGATAGTTCTGTCAGTGTGTTTCATCTGCTCAACAAAGCTTTGATTCATTGAAGTTAATCTATATATATATTTAATTTAAAATAAACATTTTCCAAATGTTGTGCCAGTTACCCAAAATTAGTACTCTCCCCTATCACATACAATGCTTCCAATACTTGGAGGGTGAAGACGAGCAAATCCTTCCTCTGATACATGTAAAGGCAGCCACCACTTCTTTTTGGACTGCTGCATTTGGGCTTAAACCTGCGATTCTCGGATCTTAGTGCTAGCACATAAGATTGCTGAACAACTCGGAGCCTGCTCACCACAATATTTAGTAGGTTAACTTACAATGTTGTAAATGGGCTTATAAACCATATCTGAGCATTTTTCACCTCCAAGTCACATACTATTAATTCTAAAAACCAAAATGCTTAATAAATGTATGATATGACACCTTTAGGACAAATTTGTTAAAGTACACTTTTAGATCTAAGGTTTTCTGGGTTTCCAGGACAGAGTCTTGTATCAGATTATTTATATCAGCAGTAATCTTCTGACTTCAGGATTGATGTAGAAAATCTGGTCTGAAATCATGACAGTAACCTGATTAAAACTCTTGAATCCTAGACTTTATAGAAGTGGGCTTGTAGAGGCAGAATTCCTCTAAAACTCCTCAAAACGCCTCTAATGAGACATTTTTTTTCCAAACATGGACAGTGAAAGTAATGACATTTTCAGCATGTCACCTACAACCCCAGTCAGCACCAGGCCATTCTCCTCATTCCAATCCCAGAAAAGAGGGGACACTGACTGGGGCAAAACAGTGCAGTCCTACCAGTAGGCCTGCAATCCAAGCCTGTGTCTGGCATTTTCTCTGCTTTCTTGAGGGATAGATTTACAAAGTCACTTAGAGAATGTGAGGCGTGGGCCGTCCACCCTTGCAACACTGCACTCTTTGTGTCCTGAAGGCAGGTGTGACAGCTGAGGGTAGAGGGCAACTGTGAACAGCCCCTAGGCCTGTAGTTGGACTCTCACTCAAGAGAAACTACAAAGTAAGGACTCTTCATTCTAATTGAAGTTATATATGGTAACATTGGCTTTAAAATAAAGCAATTGGAGCTGCAGAAGAGTGCAAAGCTACACACTTAAACATGAGGGATCTTCAAGGGTTCTTTAGTATGGAAAATGGTTGTAGGGTGAAAGGGTTCTTCAAACCTTTGTAGAATTTGTTGGGCTTCTATAGAAAACTTTTTTGAGAAAGGGCACCAAAATGGTTTTTCTATTGGCCCAAGTTTAGTTTTGACCTCATAACAATAGTAGAACCCTTTGTGGTTCTACATGGACCTTTTTTCAAACAGGTTCCAGCCACAGCACATTCTCCATCAGTCTGCAGGTTTCAGCTCCAACGCAAATCTAGCACAACACATTCAGCCAATCAAGAACTCCTGAAGTCTGCAGATATCTCTCCAGCAGCAGGGTTGGAGACCCATGTTCTAAACCATTTTCTTAACTAAAACAAACATGAACCATTTTTAAGAGTATAAGCAAGACATGAATATGAATAAGATATGAACAATATGCAGCGTAAAACCTGAGCTTGAGCTAACTGCTGCATTTGTAGACACTGTAGACAGTATGGCATATTGAGCTGATTCAACCATACTGAACCTGGACAGGTACAATACTGTGTATGAACATTTCATTTTCAGGTGTCTGAAGGTCCACTGAAGTTCACAACACTCTGGATGCTCTCTGACACCGCACCTCTGCCTTCTTGCTTCCCTAAACCAATCGCATTCTTTCAGCCCTCCGAACCACATTCACGTCAAGAGGGCAGCAGTGACGCATACAGGTACTGCAGATTCCTCATGCGAGGCCAACGTCAATAACCTGAAAGAGACAGTTGTTTCTACAGCCACTGCTGAGGATCGATTCACCCATAAGGAACAACACGACTAAGACTCAACACACTGCTGCCCAGACTGACCAACAAAGAAGAAAAAACATATTTCAAAGAATTCAATTTTGCAGTTCACACCCAACCATGAGGTAGCCTTGGAATATTTTGGCAGACAGTTCATGGGTGAAGTCTCCACACTTAAGATATTATAAGTATTATACATCTGTAAAGTCTGTAAAAATGGACTTGCCCCAACGTTCGAGTCTGCACTTTCTACAATCTCAAAAATGTGTGACAAGGCAGTGACTACACACCCTCTACAACTGCTGCATGTGGACAGCTGTCCTGCTGATCACAGGCCACATGCCCCCTCTGTGGCTCTCTGAGCCATTTAAACTTTAAAGGTCCTCCAAAGGGCCAGCTGTAGGCTTGTGATTGAGTAAGCCAAAGGACAACTCCCCACTCGCTCTGTCACATCTCCAAATCTTTGGACTTGGGAAGACACAAGCTGGGGGTCTCCTACGTGTTCTTCACTTGGTTTCAGAGATCTGCTGGTTGCCTAATATCAGGAGAAAAATGGGAGCGCTTATTGCCAAGATGTTGCTGCCTACTATAAGCAGTTTGGTGTTTTTGCCTGCAGCCAGTGTGGCTGCCAAGAGAGGCTTCCACATGGAGGCCATGGTTTACTTCTTTACCATGTTCTTCACATCGGTAAGATGCCTACAGTCTAGTGTTGCATGGCTTGTTTACTGGTTAATATTAGTACATAATTAATAACCCAAAATTATTATATTATAGAAGTATTATATCACTTTATGTAATATTATTTTGGGCCCATTGGTGGGCCACTGACCATTTAAGGGGTTTTGACTTTTTAGTCACGTTCAACATGTTCTTGAGGTTTGTTTGATTAAATAGAGATTTAACAATTTGTTTATGATAGATTGTTACTTTATTAGGTGCTATTGGTACTTTGTTATGTGTAGTTTTTCTATGTGTTGATATTGCATTATGTCGAGCAATCTAATATACACAGCTTTACTTTTTTTTATGGTGGTTTGCTGTGAATGTGAACAGCAATTCTCCCTCTCTTCACATTTTAGATCTATCACGCATGTGATGGACCAGGCTTGTCCATTCTGTGCTTCATGAAGTACGAAATTTTGGAGTACTTCAGCGTGTATGGTACATCTATCTCTATATGGGTGACATTATTAGGTAAATAAAAGTGTTCTATGACATAAATCCTACCGAACGTTCTTTTTAAGCACTGCAATTCCTATAAAAATAGATTAAAATCCAGCCCAGAATTGAGCTTTTCAAATTGGATGCGTGAATCTGGACACGTGCAACGTTCCTACAGTAATCCTTTCTAAAAACCCAAAAGTTGCACAGTCCTCCAGAATGTGGCAAACCCTTGTTGTTGCAGAAGACAGTTGAATATTAATTTTTGGGAGTCATACTAACAATATGACATCTGTTTATGTCTGGGATTCCAGCATGTCGTGTGAAGAGTGTACTCATTTTCTCCTGTTCCGCTCTCATCCAGCACTGGGGGATTTTGACGAGCCCAAACGCTCAACGCTCACCATGTTTGGAGTGCTCACTTCGGCTGTGAGGATATACCAGGACCGCTGGGGCTATGGGATCTACTCCGGCCCCATCGGCACAGCTGTGCTGATGATCACAGTCAAATGGGTGAGATTCAGAAATAATTGCTGATGCTGCTCATCAACTGGTCTTGATCTCAGAAATATAGTACCATGTATAAACAGCTATCTTCATGAGCATATATATGTCCAAATGTTTGTGGACCCCCCTTCTAATGAATGCATTCAGCTACTTTAATCTTCAGAACCCTTGGCCAATAATTATAATACTTATAAGTATTTGTAGGAGACAGTAGCAGGTCAGATATTTTCAGGAGATCCTAGCCTTGTCCATTTTATTTTGTTGTAAAGACTTTCTGAAACCACTTTATATCTCAGAAATACTGTTGGAAATTAATCCAGATTGTTAAAAATGAGTTTTGATGAGTTATTTGTAATAATTAGGTTCTTCAAAATACTTGAAGAGAATACTTTTATTTTGAAATGTCCAAAAAAAAAAAAAAAAACAAACCTCAATGTCCTTTACTATTTTTGTACTTTAGGTATGTATCAGTATTTAGGATAGCCCTCCCCTCGCTGATCAGTCATAGTCTGCATGCAGGTTGAGCATGTACACGTGGACAGAGCAGTAAACATGCACTGAATGGCTCCTTTGGCATTTAAACTGGGATTTGTAAGTTGGAAAATGGTGAATTTTGGCTGTTTTCCAAGCTTGATTACTCACTGATTACATCAACGATGAGTTAAGATAGGAACATTCTTTCAGTTTGTTATGTTGGGAGTTGGGAATGAGGTGGGGTTGTGATTATCCAACGTCCTGTGCTAACTAATGCTTGTAACGTAACCCTCCCAGCAATGCTTCAAAATCTAGAAGAAAGCCTTCTTGGACAGTAGACAGTTACTGCAACAAAAGCAGGATAAACTCTTTTAACACCCTTAATATCAGAAGAAACAATGAATGACCTAGTAATGCCCCAGTACTTGTCCATATAGTTTATCATTGGATCTGCACTGAAAACACTTAATCACCATTGAAGCACTGAACTTATTAGTTAATTTATGTTCCAGCTCCAAAAAATGAAGGAAAAGAAGGGCCTTTATCCAGAGAAAAGTGTGTACACCCAACAAGTGGGACCGGGTTGCTGTTTTGGGGCCTTGGCTTTGATGCTTCGCTTCTATTTTGAGGTAACACTTACTACAGTCACTTGCAATTGTCTGTCTTTCAAAGCAACCCACTCACCCAGTGACTACACAAATCCATGCTAATGTTCCACTTTTGTTCCTGCAGGAGTGGGACTATGCTTACGTGCATAGTTTTTACCACTTGTCATTGGCTGTGTCCTTTGTACTGCTGCTACCCAAGAAGAACCGCTATGCAGGGACGGGGCGCAATGCCGCGAAACTTAACTGCTACACCCTCTGCTGCTGTGTATGAAGACACTCGTTTCTTGTAGCGGTAGGACTAGACTGCATGTTGTTCACTGAAAAGTAGTGCGCGAGACGACGTAAAATTTTTAAATATGAACTTTATCACATATCAGTCCTAACACGTTTTTGTTTGTTTGGCCTCAGACTACCCAAGCTCCAGGAAAAGAGAACGCTCGGACCATCTGGACAACGGCCAAAAAGCCCTGGATGCGGGCCTGCAATCCTGGCCTACCGCTGCACCACTCACGGCCACGCACCATGTAATGCAGGCAACGATGTCTGCTATCATAGTTCCAACAGTGAGGACAGTTATATGACCCTGAGGCAAGCCAAATATGTGTGTGGCGAAGCAGTCCATGTTATCACTTACTTTAATGCCTAAAGGATGACCTTGAGACATTTCGGATGAAAAGGGAACGAAGGTTTTGTCTCCAAACGCGTGGACAAGTGCATCAGACATGGCTGCATTACAACACGTAATCACGGGGTTACTGAGACTGCTAACCTCCAGCTGGAAAGTTGCAGACATTTTATCTCTCCAGAATGAATAAATTGTCTTTAAAGATGTACCTCAGGAGGGACCACTTGTCTATGTTTTTTAGAGAAGAAGGGGCGTTAAATGTGGTTGCAAATGCTGAAAAATTGCAGGATTCTAAAAAACGCATTATTCTTGCCATCTGAACGCAGCTTAAAGGTACTAAAATGTTCCAGCAACAAGAAGCAAACAATCATTATGATGTGTATTGCAGCAGGTGGAAAATGGTGTGTTTTTCTAGTGTACTGGGAAAGGTCATACTTTCCTTGAATTTTCTTGTCCAATATGTCAGCTATGTCTTTGTAAATATATTTATTTATTCTAATGCAAATAATAAATGCTGTCTTTTCTACTGAAATGCAAAATCAGAATAAAAATAAATGTTTTTTTTTCTTTTTCTGCAATGTGTCTTTGTATTTGGTTTCACCCACTAAATACTGAGGATAATTGATCTGTATAATCCACAAAGTTTAGAGTAAAGAAACCTTAGCAGTAATTTCCTTGACTTGCTCTTCATCGAATGTCAAACTTCCATCCATTTACGCCAGATCCATCAGCCCACTACTCACCTTATCCAAAAATTACAAACGCACGCGACATGTTTTAGACAAAACAGTCTCTTGCCAAACGTGAATGAAATTTTGGTCCGCAAAGCAATTTTTGACAGGGGGCCAGGCCGTCGGCTCTTGTGCCCAGAGAAAGGTGTTTTTGTCTGGGGGGGAAGCTGCCAGCTCCTGTCTCTCTTGGCTGCATGTCCCAGCCCCTGCCAAAAAGAGTAACCTGACACTTTTATTACGCTAGTGTGAAGCACTTTTAAGCTCCTTTATGGCCTCTGTCTGTTCAAAACCACTTTGTTCGTGGTTTAAGTCCCCACACACATACATAGACACACCGTCTGAGGAAACTCCACCAAGCTTTGCCACCCCAAAGTTCAATCTGTGTCAAGCTTATTGAGACTGCTGGGTGGCACCAGAGTCTGGCGGTACTCAACAGTCAGCAACTATCTCAGCCCCTCAGTATGCTTTTTCATAAGAGCTACACTTTCAGTGGTAAACTATGCAATTTTCCCATCACTGTTCCTTTCACAAACTGTCCCATTTGGAACCCAAATCAAGCAATCAAAGTCAGACAGCCAAATTAGGGTTGCATATTGGTTTTAGGTATACTGTCGTATATAAATTGATGGTTTTCATGCCATGCACATTTGCTTAATAACAGTATAGAAAAGAAAAGCAACCAGATAGAGCATCTCAAAAATGTCTTCCTGTTTTAAGCCAAACATCAATTAATTGATGAGATCATTTGCAAATAATCGAAAGGGAGATTTTGGAGCAGTGGAACTGTGTTTCAACATCTAGTAGAAACCCTTCCGTGGACAGTAGGTACAGATAATCCAATTCCAAAAGCAGGATAAAACTCTTTTTAATACCCTGGATTATACCCAAAAAAATAATAACGAGCAGGTGTCCCAATACTTTTATCTACATAATGGATCTTTACATCTGCACTAAAAGCAGTGAACTGCAATCAAGATACTGAACGGATTCATTAATTCATTGTTCAGATGCAAAAAAACCTATGGAAATGCAGGGCTTCATCCAGACAATTTCAGAGTACACAACAAATGAGCAGATGTACTTTTGTACAATGTACAATCACTGATTGTGATATTTTATTCCGCAATATATTTTGTGATATTAAAAATACAAAATAGCATAGATTGGATATACTCTGCATCTGGTAGACATGCCATGGAAAATAAGAACAGGGCAAATATTCTTTTGTATCATTCACATTTTAGCATGATGGGCTAGATTAAGTTTGCCTTATGTGGCATTGCACATCCTGCATTGTGACTATTGCCCATGCTCCCATAGTAATGACGACACTAAATTGTTTGTTTAGCCAAAAGACTTTTCATGAAATATATTTGAGCTAAACGGTGATGTATGATACACTATTTAATAGGAATAATATAATGTGACGAAATTAGAACGCCCCCTGAAATTCTACGTCTTTTTAAAAGTAGTTAAATATATCCTCCATAGGATTACAAGTCAGGGGTAAGAAAAGACTGAAAAGTTAAATAAAACAAAAAGAGGGGTGCCAGAGCGAATAGAGAGATAAGGCAGCAACATTTAATGACATGCCACCCATAGTGCACAGCCTGAATCTGCAGACAGCTTAAAGACCTGAGTCACAGGACCCCTGGATAATTGCGAGGCCATGCAAGCCTTTGAGGATTCAAAGTCCTCTGTCCTTGTTTTAAATCCTTGGACATTTGAGAATCTGCACTGTCCAAATGTTTGTGGACACCGCTTCTAATGAATGCATGCAGCCACTTCAGATTGCACCCATTGATGACACAAATGTGCAAACATACATGCATCTTATCTAGTCCCTGAAGTCAAGTATTGTCAATAGAATAGACACCATGTCTAAAGCAGACTTGGGCTAGAAGGATATTAACATCCTGACCTGAAATATACTCAACTCAAAGACCCAATCGCAAATGCCAACACCCAGCCAATGCACTGCTGTACTACGTCAGTGTGTGTTCTTAAATTACTGTTGCAGTTAAAATAGGGGTGATAGAGGACAAATCAAATCAAACTGGTCCACCATGACAATTGCCTGGAAAAAGCAGGGCAGCAGTACACAACAAATTGGCTGTTGCTGTAGCACTCCTTGCAGCAATGCTCAGAATACAGCAAGCTCTTATGTTGCATTATGTGTCGTGACACGTGTTTTGGGTCTATTGCTATTGTTGAATGCAATCAAATCTTCACAGCAATGATTTAGACTCAATCAGAAAGCCTTTTTTGGTCAGTAGAGACAGTTACTCCAACAAAAACAGGATTAACTCTTTAATACCCTTGATTTCAGAAGAATCAATGAATGAGGTGGTAGAGCTGGTTGATATATGGATACTTATATCTATATCGAGATATAAACAGAGAAAAACATGGGCTGAGGTTTTAAATAATTCTCATGTACACAATAGAGACACAGGCCAGAGCATTTTCCTTTATACACACAAAGTAAAAAAACTCACAGAGTGTTTTGTGGTGTTTTGAAGAGAATCATATATCGATATGCAATTAAAATATGATTTTTGACCATATCACCCAGCCTTATGAAGGTGCCCCAATACTTGTCCATACAGCTGCTGTGATCAGACAATAATACAAGTAAAACAAATCCAAAGTAAAAGTAATAAATGCTATAGTCCTATATTTTATAGTTTATTAGTTTATTTATAAGTGTTTTAACAAGCACTGACAGAATTGTACGGCACCCAGTAGGCGAATGAAGGTCTGTGAAGTGTATAGTTATTCTCCTGACAGCTGCACAATTGTTCAATCCCTTTCGGTCAGCGACTGTGGACTGGACTGAATGGTCAATTACAGATTATAACCGATGTGTACATTTTCCAGAGAAGTGTGTGATCATTTTGGACAAGGACATTAAAAATCAGAACTACAGACACCATATGACGTACGATGTTCTACTGTTAGTGTGCCAAAAAGTCTAGGACTCTCCTCTAGAGAATGAAAGTATGTGTTGCACTGTTTGAGAGAGGTTGCATGGAAGTCTCTGACAGGGACTTGGGATCAGCTGTTGGGGTGTTTTCTAGACAGCATCACAGCCCTCTCACTCTTTCCTTCTCTATCTCTCTCTCTCAGCTGCTCTCCCAGCTGCTGAAGAACAGCTGCTCTGAACAAAACAACTCCTCTTGCGATCAGACTCAGCCACAGACAAAATGTATTGAAGAAATGAATAGTCCATAAAAAAATGGATTATTTTCTACATAACTGTGCCTCCCTCTGAACAAACATCTAGATCACTCATGTACTCTATAGATTCCTCATAATTCGAGGGGCTTCTGAGAAACAACTTTCCTTAATTTAGCTCAGTTTAGCTCAGTTGCCCCAAACAACAGTCCGAAGCTTGTTATCTCTACTGTGCCAGACAAAAAGCTGGTTTGCTTTACATGCATAAGGTTTTTCCAGGGTTCTTTAGTAATGGTTCTATACCAAGAACCATTGGGATGCTTAACTGGTTCTTTTCCGGGTTAATAGTCTTCGTATTTGTTTGGTTGAAAAGTTCTTGCTGAAAAACCTTTACTGAAAGCAAAGCTTCCCATTTCACATTTTACTCAATATATACAGTGATCAGCCGTAACACCACATCCTTGTTTATCCATTTTATCATCTCCACTGATCATACAGGAGCACTTTCTACTTCTACAATTGCACACGGCATTTGTTTCTCTGCAACCTTTCACCCTGTCAGGTGTTATGTAGGTGGTGGGTCATTCTCAGCACTGAGATGGTGGTGGCATGTTGGTAGATCAGACACAGCACTGCTGCTGGACTTTTAAAATCCCTCAGTGTCACTGCTGGACTAAGAATAGTCAACCAACCAGAAATATCCAGCCAACAGGGTCCTGTGGGCAGCATCCTATGAGCACTGATGAAGTACTAGAGGATGACCAACACAAATTGTGCAGAAACAAGTGAGTTTCTGTCTCTGACTTTACATCACTTCAGCTACGTAGAAGTCTCTAACAGAGTGGACAGTGAGTGGACACAGCAGTGCTGTATCTGATCCATTCGTAACAGTGTACACACATTAACACACCACCATGCCAGTTTCTCTGCACTGCTGAGAATTGGAATCAGAATTACTTGAATCAATCCCACAGGAAAACGGCACGTTTTTTCAGCTCCACCCATCGATATAAAATATAATGATCAAATTAAAAAACAGTAATCAAAAGAATAAGCAGTAAAAAATACTTATGAAAAAGCCAAGAGTTATGAAAATAGATATGAACAACCAGAGTTATTGCACAGATAAGTAAAATGAACAAACTGCACAAGTGAAACATAGTGGTTTGTCGTGGTCACCCATTAAGGGAGGAGGTTAATGGCCACAGGTAGGAATGTCGTCCTGTGGGACACATAACACTTGCTTTGTGGTGGTCCTGTGGGGTCCTGAGTCTGACCTTTTTGGAACAGGATGAAAGGAGGCTAACAATGTATGCTGAAAAACATATGGACTACAGACTGTAATTATAGATCTACAAAGTGTTCCTGTATGATAAGAGGTTCCTGTATGATAAAGTAGGAGTGTAGAAAAAAGGAGGTGGTGTTTGGTGTAAATGTGTAACTATACATTTTAATTTGATTAATTAGGATCTCTTTATCTAATTCAAAGTCAAAGTCAAATTTATGCTGCACTTCATAAATGTGTAAATACAGAAAATTGTAAAAGGTTTACAAACCTTCTTGCGGCAATGCAGGAAACCCAAAAAGGTTCTACTATAACTGTCACAGTAAAATAAAAATAATAACACCAGTATCAAAATCAGGGAAATTACCCTGATACCTCATTCAGTACCACACCACAAATTCAAATCCCAAACTAAGCTATGGAACAAACTGTAAAATGACAACATTGTGTTTGTCAAATTAAATCAAAATGCTATCTAAAGGGCTATTTATTTGCTCATGACTGGATAATAAGAGTTACAATGAGGTAAGCATAAAACAGGTAATATACATAAACTGATAACATCTTTATAACACTGACCAGATCACCTGTTCCCCAGTCTATTTCAGTTTCTGTGTCTGTATGCCTCCTGCTGAGCCAGCAAGTGCTGAGTTTATAGAAGCCATTGTGTGAGTCCTCCTAAGTAGCTGCAGCTGGCTTGTAATTAGGGTGAGAAGAACCTGGTGGATCCACCTCTGGGTCCACCACATTGTCTTAAAGCTTTTGGTTATTTTTGCTTGGGTCATTTACGTTACCATTCAGTGGAGTGATACAGTGTTTGAGCAAAAACATGGTGTTGTGGCGAGATAACACAGTTTGAAGGCTTCTCAGGAAATCAGCTTCGGAGCTGGACCTAACTGTTAAAACTCAATTGATAACATCTTTATAACACTACTCCCTACATTTCAGAGTAAATAATAGATGGTTGTGTTTGCAGGCTGTTTTAATTCAGATTATTTAATTCTTAGAACCCAAGATCTGCACTTTGCGGATTGTGCATTACTTAATTAAACTGAACTAAATCCCAGTTGAAATGCCGATGGCATATTCCAGTGCATATTAACTTCTCTGTCCATGTGTAGAAGCTCAACCTGCATGCAGACTCTGACTGATCACCAAGAGGGGTTGGGACTTATAAGGTCACTGAAATAGATTTTGGGTTATAGATGAACATGAGATGGAAGAGGCTGTTTGCTCTCTTTCTTTGCTCACACAGTGTTCAAATTTCAGAACAGTCCTGAGTTGGGATAATACTGACACATAAATAATAAAGATAATAAAGGACATTTATTTTGTTTGTTATTTGTTAATAATTTGTTATTAATTTCCAGGTTAATCTAATCATTACACATAATTCATCAAACTTCTTGCATTTTCAGCTCGAAAATACTCTAGATGATCAATTTCCAACAGGATCCAAAAGTGTTTTTTAGCCCTTATGAGCAAAAAATCACAAAACAATTATAGGCGCAAGAAAATGTTTGATCAAAATTCACACAAATAGCTAAATTCTGTTCGTTTTTAAATCTCAGATGGTGAAATATTTAAGTAGCCAGCAATCTCATGAAAACAACAATATTTGATGTGTGATCTCCTATAAACACTTTTCAATTTTTGGTGAATAAAAGTACTCCAAACTACATAAACATCCCGCAAAATTAGTTTAGATTTCTAAATCAAATTTTTTTTTCAGTGTTTTTGGGGGTTGTGATGACATCGCCATATTCAGACGCAAATGTTTATTAATTGTGCATTAAAATATGGATACCTGACATCTGCACTGCATTACCATGCATTACATTCACCACATAACCATTCTGGATCCTAACAGCCTCTCAATAGCAGTTAAATTATGAACAACAACATTGTTAAGAGTACAGAGTTTATTTCTAAATGTTATACATGCTAAATGTTTACACATTCAAATATTTCTCACGAAGGTATTTCAGTTTAAGACTTACTAGATTCAGGAATCTCCATCCTTATAGTCCTTTGGGCCAAAGTCATTACAAGCAGGACTTTTCAGCTTGACTGCTACAGACCGATTCTGACAGGCCATTAGCAGTTGAGGCCGAAGCTTCCAATGGTTTTCCATGCATATGGCCGCTTGACATCACGGAGGGTAGGCTCCAAGGTGTTTGCAATGCGGAGAGGGATAAGATGAGGTCCAGTGTGATACAGAGACAGCCTCTGATGCAGGACCTTCTTTACTGCCTGGTTCACCTGGTACATATAATGTAAGACAGTTAGCTTCACCATCCATATAGGATTGCCCTGAAAAATAGTGGCACATAATGATTTGAGGTTGAACTGAATAAGAAGGCACATTCATTGATTTGGAACTAAAATCATAGTGGTGTTAGCTATATATAATGTGCTGTATTACATGTGCATAGGAATGCTTAACTGACCATATAAGCTGCAAGGTTTGGTATATAGGTCCAGGTCAATATTTTATTTTTAAAGATGTTAAATAATTTCAAATCGCTGAAAAATAAGCCTTAAAACACCTATTTCGTAAAGATTCCTTATTTCTGAACTAAGAAAATCTGGTTACCTGTTCCCTGCTCTCGAGTGGAGCTTTCGATGATACAAAAGGTTTATGTCTTGTTTCCACATCATTAATGCTTGACAAGCTTTGAGAGTCTGTATCTGACGGGTCTTTTGTGTCATGTTCAATGGTCATTGTCTCAAGCCTAAAAAAGACAGAAGATAGCAGATGCAGGTAACTAGCCTGAATAATGTCAGTGCAGAACAAAATACAATAACAACCCTGTTAGCTTTGTGTGAATCTACTAGTGGGACCAAATAAGTCTTTCTCCACCTTGACGAAGGAGAGGTTGTTACTTTCCACGTCTGTGTCCGCTCCATCAATTGAGCTTTGACTGTTTCAGCTGTGGCACTGGAAATGACATCTGACAAAGAGCAGCCTGGGAAGAGCTTCAGCAGCAGAACGACCAGCTGAGCAGACATTCAAAATAACACATGCAGTGTAATACACAGGATACACATAAGGCATGTATAACGTAAGCATTCTGCAGTTTATAAGGTACAGCTTCTCACCAACATATTAAAGAGTTCCTGTCTCTACTGGCCAGAGATGGCTATCTATTAGATATTTGTGAATTGCTGTGAAGATCTGATTGCATTCAGAGACAACAGCATTAATGAAGTCAAGATAAGATAAGATAAGATAAAGTATAGTATATACTACTATATACAGTACAGTCTAACAGCAGCAGGAAGGACAGACCTGCGATACCACTCCTACACACACTTAGGGTGTAGAATCCTGTCATTGAAGGAGCTGCCCACTGCTGCCAGAGTCTCATGCAGAGGGTGGAGTCATTCTCCAGCATATATGCCAGCTTGGCTAACATCCTTCTGTCTCTCCCCACCTGCACTAGGTCTAAGTGGCAATGAAATACTGCTGCCCCAGCAGACCACACCTTAAAAGACAGTATACGCCATTACTGTGTCAAAGAAGGTCCACAGGAGTGCTCAATGAACTCCAAAGGATCTCAGTTTCCTCAGTAGCTAGAGTCTGGCCTCTTTTGTAAAGTGCAGCGATGTCAAATGCCCAGTCCATTTTGGTGTTTAAGTGAACACCCAGGTACTTATAAGAGTCCACTCTCTCAATGTCCATTCCCTGGATGAACACCACCCACCACATCCTCATACCTGGCTTTTGGCATGGTGCCAATATTGTCATGTATATCTGCTCCATGGAGTCCTATTCTATAGGTAATACCTCTCCAAAGGGTCTAGACAAACTGTCTATGTGCATTTACACATAAGTGTCAGCAATAGGTGCAACTTAAAGCAGTTGGATGCATTCACTAAAAGGGGTGTCCACAAATATTCTGACATATACTGTATCTACAGTAATGTGTTGCCTCTACTACCTTTCGAAATAGCATGAATATGCCAGAATCTTTACAAGAAGTGTTGTACCATGAAAAAATTATCTTACATGCAGATGCTGCAAAACTGGTTGGCTGTATGATCTTTCTCCAAACAGCTCTTTACACCTTATCCTACACTCTTAAAAACAAAGGTGCAAAAGTTGTTTTTTAAGCAATTCCACAGAACCAATTCCAGAAAGAACCCATGTTTGTAGCTGAGTGTGAAGAGCATTTTAAAGGTATAAATAATCATCTCTTGATGTAAAGATTCTTCACCAATTCACACTCTTTCACGAGGGTTGGTTCTATATACTGTAGTATCACTCAACCCTTTGTACACAGCAAAAGAACTAGAGAAATTTCAAAGTTAAAGATTTCAGAGTTGTTTTTAACTCTCAGAGTGTTATTTTAACACACTGGGATTTAAATGGTGTTCAGTATTTGACAGCGTTGATCAGGTCAGAGTTAATCCAGCACGGTTTAACTCTGCAAAGACTTAATTCAACTCCACTGACCCTTGCAAATTCCTCAAATGTGGGGATCTCGACTGCATAATTTCTGATAGTGGGACATTGTGTTCACGCTCTCACCTGATTGGGCAGCTGTGGCCTGGCGGAACCAGCCTTGTGACTAGAAAGTTGCTGGTTCAAATCCCTAAATTGGCATGGCATGACTGAAGTGCTCTGAACTGCCTGGTGTGTGAACTCTCTAGTGTGTATGGGTTAAATGCAATGAAAAAATACATATGTATTATGATGTACATAGATTAACAATTTTATGTGAGTTAAATAATTACTAATAAAATTGTAAAACAACTCAGAGCAGTGTTATGTTTCTACTTAGAGTTATTTTAACCCTGTTTTGTGAGTTAAAAAAGGTACTCCGATGTCGTGTTAAATGTTTAACTATTTTGAAAGTGTCGATTTAACTGCAAAGTATGTGCAGCTATATAAACCCTGAAAAAGTGTTATTTGGTCAGTATGCGCAAGGGCCACTGAGAGGGTCAAGGGGCAAGTCAAATCAATCAAAGGCCACACTCACTCCACCCCGCACTCCAATCCCCCTACCCTAACAGACCCAAATGAACTGGAAAGAACTCAGATGAAGCCTGCACATTTCTACATTTCTGGCCATCTGCCCACCTGCCTAAAAGTGACAATAAAAATGTGTCACTTTCCAATTTCTAACTGCACTGAACAGAAGTATGTGGACTTGCCTCATCATTAGTGGGATCTAAGAGGAGAGCACTGATGGCATCTCGCTTGGCCTCCTCCAGACTGTGCATTCTGATATAAGCCTTAGCCCGATTTCCATAGTACTGAGCAACTCCAGGGTTGTACTTAATGGCCAATGAAAACGTGTCTGCTGCTTCCTGGAATTTCCTTCAGAATGAGAATTAAGAGAGCTCATACCTCCATATAACTGAAAAGCAACTTATTTAATATTATTATTATTATTATTATATTATTTGAAACACATTTTCATAAGGTAAACCTACAAACTGCCCAAACTCTGCAGTCCCAGTGTGTTGTGAATGATGGCCAGACGAAGCCAAATGCATGGGTTCTGGGGGTCCAGCTCCTCAGCCTGCTGGTAGTCAGCCAGGGCAGAATGCCACTCCTTCTGCTTCAGAAAACAATCTGAAAACCAAGATGCAAACATGTGGATAGACACAGCAAACAGATCTTTCTTAGACATAACAAATTATACTTTCACTTCTGTAATAACATTTAACTGTCATGCCATATTTGCAGATGATACACACTGAAAAAATTTCAACTTATAATGTAAGAGATTAAGTAAGAGAGAGTTTTGACACTTATCTCAAATACATAAGTCCACACGTAAGACTGATTCTGGGCACGTTTATGGCTTGTGTGCGAAATCACTACTCAAAATGGTTCTGGAGGCAAGTCTACCTCTAAGGCAGAACAAACACAATCGGTTCAGGCAATAACGATTTAAAATATATGTAGATGCATTACCTAAAAGTACACAAATTTTTAAAAATATATTTTTATCATGGTGCTCAATAACAGCTTGGGAAACTAGACAGCTAGAGTCTAAAGCAGCATTCCACAGCTTCTATCCAATACTTTCTTTACTGTATGAGAACATGAAGAGTACCATGACATTTTCATGTGATGGTGTCACAGTAAGAGGCATGTATTCAATTTCATTCTGTACATGCATCTGAACTCTACCTAACCAGCTAACAAGCAAGCAATCAAAGAAAATGCTGCCTTAGGAGGTAGGTGACTAGTTTTCCAAGCAATTTTCTGAGAAACCAACATCATATTAAAAAATGTGAATCTTATAAAGCTCTGAGCAGGGGGTTTCTAAAGCTCTGCCTACTGGTAATTTTAATTGGTTACTGTCTGAACCAACTGTGTTCTGCCTCAGAGGCAGAGCCATCTCCAGAAACATTTTGAGTAGTGATTTTGCACACAAGTTCATTTTTGGGAAGGGCTGATTATCGCAGGTTTTCTTCCATTCCAAATAATTCCATGGATCCATGGATCGATTGCACAATTGTAAATGTCACTTTTCTGCACATAGTTTTGCAAAGTGGCAGGGCCTAGGTTCACCAGTCTAATGCTTTTCATTATTTTCCTTGAAAACAAACACTCAAGCCTCAACACTTTCTGGAGTCATGACATTGCTAACAAGGATCCATTCTCATGAGAGGATTTTAGTCATGCAGGTGACAAGTAGCAGTAATATGACAAAATTAACCAATCATGCAAGCCCGCACACTATTCTAGGAGCAGAAAGCTTTCACATTCACAGCAAACCAAGCCAGAGTCAGCTTGAAGCAAATCCCAGACCACTGAGTTCAGGAGGATCATGGGTTGGTTCTCTGGACCTCTCCCGAGCTCAAACTTTACCTAACTTACCGAACACAAAGCAAGTGCTCCCGGGTCTGGAACAAAAAGCTAGTGTGAACACACCCTGTCCCTCGCCCTCAATTTGTATACTGTTAATTCTCATGAGGTTAACACTCCTTCCATCCAATAAGAGGAAGCCACCCTATTTTTAGACTCCTGGGCATGGAGGGCTGTAGTGTTGATGGGATTCAAGCTGATCTCCGCCGTCTTGACAAGCATGCAGTCAGACAGTTGCACAACTCCAGAACTGTGAAACCCTGAACTATCTGTGCTTAACAAGACAGAAAGGTACATTTACTCAGAACTGTGTTTCGTGTAGCGTAATTTTACAGTTCTAGGTTGGCTCAACAGACTCCTCATCATCAAGTGTGAGGAGATCATAAGATCAAACCCAGCAAGAGTTCAGAACTCCATTGACAAACACCTTATAGTCTGGGAATGTCATGAGATAGAGGGAGTTCTAACCTGCAAATGGGAATAAACAGTTTAATAACCATTTCTAGAAGTTCATGATAAGGTTTTGCCTAGAGACAGTGCACAAAGCAGAATGCACTGAGCTGTATTCAGTCTTTAACCCTCGCCTCATACCTCCCCTGTTGAAGAAGAGCTTGCTTTCATCTCTCTGCTCATGGATAGCCTTAGTCAAAAGCATGCTGGCCTCACTGTAGAAGCCCTGGGAGAAGCAGTGGACTGCAAAATCATTGTAAGTTAGCACCAGTTGGGTTTGTGCATCCTCTTCCAAGCCCTTGTAGTCCTCAGGCTTCTGTCCCTCAAGGCATTCTGATCCAGCATCTCTGAATTCAACAGCAAGTGCCAAGTCCTCTATGGCAGCGATGAAGTCTTTCAGTCTGCGGTAGAGTATCCCTCTGTGGAGATTTGCAAGATTAATGTATGGTATTGAGAATACTGACAAAGTTTATGGTTCTGTAATGCATAAAAAGCATGTTGATGGAAAACGACATTTGCATACCAGCATTTTTGTTTCTAGAGCAGGCAAGAATGAAGAATCCCATTACCAGGGCAGTAACCAGGGAATAATCTTTACAGTAATTACAGTAAACTTTATATACCTTGAAACTAAAAAGAGTTTATGCAATTTTTTTCATATATGTAAGACAGCCTAGAGGGGTATAAATGCTCATTTGATGCTTTGACCCGGATTTCTGTAAAGCCGCTTTGTGACAACTCCTTGTTGTTAAAAACGCTATACAATCCATTGATTGATATAAAGCCCTCATCATTACACTGTGGAGCAGGGGACCTGTGTTCTCTGAAAAACCTTTGGGAGCTTGTCATTGAATGCAATAAAATCCTCACAACAATGCTCCAAAAATCAAAACATTAGAGACAGTTACTCCATCAAAAGCAGGATAAACTCTTTTTAATAAGCTTTCAGAAGAAAAGTCAAAATAATTTTCACCATATAGTGTATTTTTAGAAAACTAAAAATAATTGGATTAATTGGATCAGTTGGGGTGGATTAGGGTTGCATCTAAAATATGCCAGAGGTTAGTTCTCCAGGAGCAGGGTTGGTGTCCCCTGCTTTAAACTCTTAAAATGGTTCTTCACACGCACCTTGATTGCTAAATGGCATTGCTTAAAGAACCTTTATAGCATGTTTATTCAGAGTTTAGGGGTAAAAACCACTGACAGGGCAGATTTGATGACATATTTGGCAATAATATCTGACAATATTCAAACTAACATTATTAACAAAACTGTTTACTGGCCTGTGTTTGTGGCTTTTGGGCTTTGTTATATCTAACTTGTCTTTCCATGACAATCCTCACATTACCCTGGATTTCCCACAATACAAAGTAGAGTAAAATCACTGTCAATCACTGCCCTCAAGTGGCTGCTTTTATAGAACATATAACATATAAACCCTGTTCTGGTCTGGACTGGGGCTTGACACATACTTTATCTGCCGAAGGCCTTAAAGGATACCATGTCTGAGATAAACCCTGTTTGCATGCAAATTTTATTTCAGGGAGAAACAAGATTAAAATACTGAAGTTGATCTTGTAAATGTCCATTATTGCTGTGAGCATTTAACTGCATTCAGTGACAGAAGTGTTAGTGAGGTCACTCCAGTTCATCCCCAACTCATCCCAAAAGTACTGGATGTTGAACCATCATTCCAGAGAACACAGTTCCAGTGCTCTACAGCTCAATGCTGGGGGCTTTATACCCATCTAGCCCACACCTGGCATTAAGCATGATGCCAACTGGTTAATGTTCAAGATTAACTGATCCAAAGAGTTCTATTCTATTTTCAGTACTTCTCTACAGAGATTAGACATGGAGTGTGTGCATTTGCAGCAGTGGGCACAAGTTCAAGTAGCTGTATGACTTCATTAAAATGGATGTTCACAAACATTTCTACACAATTTATTACAGAACATAAAACCTGTAGTTCTGAAATGTTATCTGGGAAGTAAATAAGACATTCAGTGTAATGAAATGCCTTTCACTTCATTAAATCTGCATGTTTTTATGTACTGCTGTCACTGGCTAATTAGACATTTGCAACAACACTTAGGTGTGAATGTAGGTGCATATGCAGGGAACATGCATTTCTGGTGTGGTTCTTCAGAGCTGAAAAATGATAAATAATAAATAATAAATAATAAATACAAGTTTATTTAATACTCTGAAACAGCTTATTAGCTTGTCAGACCTTGCAACCTCACATTCTCAAAAACACTGACGCCTCATATTTGGTACATAATTCAATATTTGGGTCCAATATCGACTCCTTTGAACCCAAGTTAACAACTGGTTGCTTGTTTCAGACACTATCACATCACAAGACAGTCACTTAAAGGGCTGTGTTATTTTCAAATGAATTTTAGAGAACATCTTATATTTAACAAGACTACAAACAGACAAATTACTTATGGTGACTGAAATCCTCAAGTCCTTGATGCTCTGGAGCACAATATATATTGTTGAGCCAGTTAAACCATTAAATTAGCCAAATAATTATAGTTATACATTTTTTACAATGTAATTAATCATGCCTCTGAAATAAAACAATGACTTGGCTCATAGGGAAGATAGATGAGCGTATTCAGTGGTCTAATTAAAGTCCAGATTGTACACTTTAATCATTTTAAAAAACTCACAGTCACCCAAAACCATGTCAGTATGTTGTTCTCACCTAAAGAGGTAATACTGAGCCTTTTCAGGGTTCTGCTCTAAAGCCTTGCTGATCTTTCCCACAGCATCAGTCAGCTTTCCCTCCACAGCTTTAGTCACTGCCTGCTGATGGGAGCGCTCAGCTGCTTCCTTCAGCTCCTCAAGCAATGCCAGTGCTTCTGCACAGCTTGGGTTGAGCTTCAGAGCTGCTTTTAGGTCAAAGTAGCACAGCACAGCCTGAGGAACCCCAATCCCAACCATCAATATTTGTTACTTGTTATTCAAAATGTGTGTGTGTGTATATATATATATATATATATATCAGAACTTAAGAGTTAACCTGATTGAGCTGGTGGTACAAGCGGGCTCTTAGAGTGAAAAGGTCAGATGATGGGGTGTCAGTCTCCAGCAAGTTAGTGACCAGTCGAATGCAGTCAGTGTAACGGCCAAGAGCAGTGAGACATGCCAAGCTATGGAGAGAGAATACTCTTCAGTTAACCAGATCTCTGGATATATATACAGTGACATGCAATATTTTGGGCACCCTGATGACTATTATGGTATGGTACGATACTATTAAATGACTAATACTGTGAACAGATGCAGATAATACCTAGTACCTAGTACCTAGTAGCACCCCAAGTATCACAGCTTGTAAGTGCTTTTCTAGTCTCGTTTGAGGTATTTTGGATTGGATATTTTTTTAGCACTAAAAATTGCAGGGGGAGGCTCCAGGACCATATTAGAACACTGACCAATGGATGAACTGGAACAAGAATGCTAAAGGTACATCTCCCCCTGCTGGTCATTAGGCTCTACATAATTGAAAAAACAAATCAGACAGCTGGGAAGCACAAAATAATTTGCTAGGTAGCTAATGGATTTCAAATTAATGAATAATATAAGATATTTAATGATCTCAGAAGCACCAAGCTTGAACAGACCTTCTTGTGTGATAAGGTTTGTAGTTGGGCCTCAGTTCAGCTGCTTTAGTAAAAAACTCCAATGCCTCCAAGAACACCCCCTGGTCACATAGGCACTGCCCCTTGTTGGTGTAAACAGATCATATGATGAACCCAAACTTCCTAATCCAAAAACATTCATTATCAGGACCTGTGTTTTAGATTTAAACATAGCAGTAGGAGCATATGTGCAGTTTCCCAGCACATCAATTTATACTGCTTATGACTGGATGTGCTAAGAGCAGAACTGAGTTGATGTGCAATCCACCATAGTCACCTGCATGTAGTAAATGAACGCAAGGCGATGAACATAAGCCTCAGTGTGTGGTTCCAGGTAGCAAGCATGCTTGTAGTCTAGGGATGCAGACTTGAAGTCACACAGCTGAAGATACACATCTGCCCTCTCAACATAAAACCGAGTCTTCAGAGGTAAAAATACATGTAACACACACACACACACACACACACACACACACACACACACACACACACACACACACACACACAAATATATATATATATGTATACACACAGTGAAAAGCAATTTGAATATTTAATTATTATCACTCATCATCATCACTAGAATACATTTTCTTCTACCTGTTCTGGCTGCAATGTTATAGCTTTGGAGAAACAAGTGACAGCCTTCTCAAACTGGAACAGTGAGAATGCCTTCACGCCTGCTTGACAACTGCAAGACATAAGACATATGTACATAAGGTAGAATTGCTGAGATTTTATA
Source organism: Acestrorhynchus altus (assembly GCA_034509495.1). Taxonomy (NCBI): domain Eukaryota; kingdom Metazoa; phylum Chordata; class Actinopteri; order Characiformes; family Acestrorhynchidae; genus Acestrorhynchus; species Acestrorhynchus altus. The sequence continues at coordinate 12,272,527 of CM067522.1, read as the reverse complement.
TATATATATATATATATATATAAAAAACTTACTGACTGTTTGCTTTGTCCTTTATTATAAGGCTACTTTGTAAATGTAGCCTGCCACATTTTACCTCTGGGGTCAGGAAAATGCTGCTGGACCCAAATAATTTTTGAGATGTTGGGTCTGATCCATTGATGTCCACCTTAAAAAATGCATATAGTAAAAGACAGAGCTACAAATCATTTAATTTATATGGAACTATAGGGAAAGAAATCCACAATTTGACTATTATTCACTCAAATAAAGGTTTGACAGAGAGAGTTTTAGGGAAACATGCCTTTACTTCAATTGAAGGTGTTTTTTAAACCTTTAAACCTACTTCACTGAACCTAAAAAGGGTCTTCGAGTGCACTGCTCAAAGAACCATTTGTAGCACCATTGTGCAGTGTATCTCTATCATGACAAATATCACTAATAATAAAGTTCTATTCTAATAGTTAGAAGCACATACTGCAGTGCCTTTCTGATTGACTGTGCTGTTTCTGATTAAAAGAACCCTTCAGTACCCATGGTCAATAAATATTGGATTGATTACTTAAAGGCAACTTTCAATATGAGCCCAACATGTATGTTTAGAAGATACAACATGTAGTGAAGGTTATCTGTAATCCCCTGCCTCTGTTTGGCAAATATCCCAGTTTGTAAAAGTCTTGGTTCTTGTTTGGGGGATTTACACCATTTTTCCTAACAAAAGGCTTCTAGTGCTACAGGAATCTTAGATTGTGTTTTGAGGTTTATTCTTTGATCAGATTTTTGATCAGAAAGCCAATTTTCGGTGGATTAGAGGACCTGAGGCTGCTGATTGTTGGGACAGGATTTGGAGGATTTGGTGGATTTTAAGCTTTTAATTCATCTTGATTAAATGTTGAATGTTTGGCTTTAATTTAATTCATTGCCTTTTAATACAGCTCATTATATGTTTATGTAGCTAAAATATGAATAGTAAGAAAAACTGTGACCAACATTTGGCCCAAACTTTTGCATTACACAGTGTCTACACAGCATTACTTAATGTCTGAAGTGGACTTTCTATTAAATGAACTACAGTTTACATCAGTCAGGCTGAGAAAAACAAACCCTTAGATTTTACATACCTCAGTAAAGTCCTGTGTGCTCATCCTGCGTGTTCAGCAGCCCTTTCATTACTTTAGTCCTATTATTCCAGAAAAGATATATAGTAAAGGTAAACACTGGGGGAAGTGTCGTGTTTAATAAATTTGCAGAAAATACAATAAAATCATAATAACCAAAGCGAGAAAATCAGACCCACCAGCTAAAATCCAAATACTGTTATTTTAATCACAGTAACAGTAACTATGGAAACGCTAAAAGAAAAAGTAACAGGAAAGGTAGATACCTAAGCATTTTTACAAACTTCAAATTTAATTTTTTCATTAATATATACATTTTAAATAACTCTGAAAGTAATGAAATTACCGGAATGTTCAAATTAGCTGCGGTTTTAAAGGTACTAGATTTTGCGCCGATAGGTGACTTTTATTTTGAAGGCAATGGCGGCCGCGGCTTTATTGTTAACAGCATGCGCATCAGCTGACCACAGTACGAGCTGCGCCCGGTGCAGCGGGTCTGTGGGTGTCTCGGGGGGTGCTGCGCACGGGCTGCGCAGCGGCTGAATGTACTGTTATTGACTTCATGAATTGACTTCAGTCGTTTCGGGTATTAGAGGGATTTGGAGGATCGTGCTGTTTGGAAAACCGCTCTGAACGACACGATGAATCATGAAGAGGAGTCGAGACCACTGCTGTCAGAGGGGCAGGACAGGACAGAGGGGCAGGACAGGACAGAGCAGGACGCCTATCTAGAGTAAGTCACTAACTGCTCAATCACTACTGCACTGAACTACACATACCACACACTTAGGGTTCTTTAAGGGTTATTCAGTGAAGATAGTGGTTCTATTTAGAACCATGAACATTTGCATGAATCAATGGTTCTCAAAATCTTGTTAAGGTCTTTCAGATTGATGGTGAATGCACTGTTCTATATGGAACCATTTTAATTGGTTCTATATAGCACCAAAAGGGTTCATCAGTAAAAAAAAATGATAGAACCACGAACACTGAAAATAACTTTGCATTGTGGAAGGGTTCTAATGGAGAATGGGCTGTTGAGGGTTCTGTATAGAACTGTTTTGAAAAGGGTGCTATATCTTACCTAAAAGGGTTATACATACTTAAACATGATGGTTCTTCAAGGATTCTTCAATGACGAAAGGGGTTCTATATAGAACACTATATAGAATGGTTCTTTAATCATCATAATTAAATGTGTCTTTGCAGAATGGGCTGTAGAAGGTTCTATATAGATTTTTTTTAAGTGTTGAAAAAGTAGAACTTTTTATGTTATATAGAATCATTTTTTTTAAAAGGTTCTATATAGAACACTACAGCAAAAATGTTCTACGTAGAACACTCTACAGCACAGTATCAGCTTAAAGAACATCCCATAGAACCCTTTAATCATGCAAAGGGTTCTTTGAATGTTCATGGTTGTATATAGAACTGTTTTCTTTACTGGAGAACCCTTGAAGAAACATAGGACCTCATGATGGGCTGAAAGTTAATACGGCTTTTGTTCTTCAGCAAAGTAAAGAATGGAAAGTTGTACCTGGCTACCTTTGCGGCTGTTCTGGGTCCTCTCAGTTTTGGTTTCGTGCTGGGCTACAGCTCCCCTGCCATACCAGACCTACAGAGAATCACTGACCAGAGACTGAAGCTCAACACTGAAGAGGCCTCCTGGTTTGGGGTATGAACTTCTCACTGCTCTATGAAGCGAAAGCACACACTGGAAGTTAAAAGAGGTTTAAACTTTACATCAAAATGAGCTCGTTTTGCACTTTGTTGCTGAGGTTGTGAGTTAAGGTGGGGGCTGGAAATCCATGATAGATCTCCATCACGTCAAAACAACAGACTTTTAAACTCCACTGTTTCTTTTGCAGTCTGTGGTGACAATTGGAGCAGGTCTTGGGGGCCTGCTGGGAGGATGGGTTGTGGAAAAGATTGGACGGAAGCTGAGTCTCATGTTTTGTGCCCTGCCCTTCATCTTTGGGTTTACCATCATCATTGCTGCTCAGAACCACTGGATGCTGTACATGGGACGGGTGCTTACTGGTCTGGCCAGTGGAGTGACATCTCTTGTTGTGCCTGTAAGTTGGCCATTGGTTTTACACTCCGATCAGAGCATCTGGTCCCCTTTTAGTCCAATTATCAGCCACTTTGTTTAATTCCTCTCTCTCCTTCAGCTCTGTAAATTAAAATTCTGTACTTGTTAATACTGTAACAGTGCAACAGCTCATAGCAATTAATCCTCAAAGTTTGCTTTGTCTTGAGTGAGGTATGCCATTTAAAGTTCTCCACATTTTCTTCTTGTCGTTGCTCCAGCTCTACATCTCCGAAATGGCTCATGAGCGTGTAAGAGGAACAATGGGGTCCTGTGTGCAGCTCATGGTAGTGACAGGAATCATGGGAGCCTACATAGCTGGTAGATTTTTTTATTTCTTCTAGTTTTTACATTGTCTCATTCCTTTATTTTCATTCAGGAGATACCTAAATTGACAGCACATCAACACTTACTGACCCTACCATAAACAGTCATTCTGGTGAAGTATATGGTTAATAAAATCACTGAAATTTAGTTCAGGGTATCTCATGTTAAGAGTGGGTGATATGGTAATGGTGATATACTATGACATAGGGCTAGGCAATATATTGTTGCTTATATCGATATCAGGTTATAAACAGAGTAAGACGTTTATAAATAATGTTCAGTTTCAATCTTTCGGAAAACTTTTCTCTTCTCCCTCTGCACTTCCCCCTGCTCTCAGCTCCTCCTCTACTCTGCTCCCTACCACCCCCCTAAGCTCTCACACATCATGGTGGGAGCATAAGACTCAGACTCATAAGGCTTAGCCATAAAGCCTACTTGGTATGTATAAAGAAGAAATGCTGAACATTTTAAAATGTAGCTTAAAATTTTTTCACATTGTATTTTTCACATCATGAGATTTTGTCCATATCGCCCAGCCCTAATATGACATAAATAATTAATATAATATTGTTAATTGACATAAATCATTTTCGTGATGCACTGTTTATCATGACATTCGTAACTACTGTTATTCAAATAGTAACAGTGCCTCATATTTGAATGTGCTGCGCTTCATTCAAAAGAGGACAAATTGCACATTTTCACTGTTTGACTTTCTAGCAAGTTTGTATCAGGTGTTCAGTGAAGAGAAAAACGGTGTTTTACTACAGTTGCTAACATGCTAAACTACACAGTGTGTCTGCCTCCTGTAGAGAAGAATTTCAATAGAATGGGACTCTCTGGAGCAGCTAAACATGAACCTAGTGGCACCATGCCTAATGTCAGGTCTGGATTTGAAGGGTACGACCCACCTCTGCATTTAGTTCAGGGTTGTGTAGCAGTGGACCTGTGTTCTCTGGAATGATGGTGCTCCATCCATTAGATTTGGAACTAGTTGGGGAGTTGGGGCTGAGGTGATCATCTCACATCCTGACCTTAATGCTAAATACAATCAGATCCTCACAGCAATGCTCCAAAATGTATTGGAAAGCATTCCCTGGACAGATGACAGAGACAGTTACTCCAGAAGGATTTACTTCTAAGCAGGTGCCCCAATACTTGTGACCGTATAGTGAATCTGATTGCTGAATGTGTCTAAAATTCCATCTTCATTTATTCGCTGCAGTGGAGTTGATCTCTGCTTCCACCGTTTTTCCAAAGTTGGTGCTATTTCAGGATGGAGGAACCCATCAAAAGCCTGTCTGTGTGTCACTAATGAAATAGACTGTCCTAGCTCTGGAATGCAGTTGCTCTCGTTAAGTTCGCACTGCAAGTAGTTACATCTGTGTTTAGCCACATGCTTCAGGAAGCTATTGTATAAGCCACGGTGTGTCCAGTGCCTCTTGCCTTGTGTTTGTCACAGGGATTGATTCAGATCACATTTTATTTCATTTAATTTACTCATGAATGTTGAAATTCAGACGATTGGAAAAGAGCTAGGTCCTGAATGCAGCTAACCCTGCTGAAAAGTCACTCCTGAAACGTGTCATTGAAGTGATGTAGTCACCACAAAGTGTTTACAATCAACCAAAATCAAAAGTCCCGAAGAGGATGATTGAAAAAGATCCACTGAAATGCATCAGCCTAGAAAGGGTTACCAAACCAGGGCTACACACATCCAGACCTGGATGACTGGTCTCCAGCAAAGTTTGGTAGGTGCCCTACTCAAACACATCAGTGAGGTAAGAACCAAAGAATTGAATAAGGTGTGTTTGTAGTTGTAAAGCATCCATGAGGTCAAAAGTGGTTTCAGGAGAACATCTAAAGAACGTCAGACTGTCTGTTGGTTTGTTTGTGAGCTGAACCTGAAACGGTCACCTTCGTGCTACAATTCTGTCTTCTGCCCCTCCATGGTGCATGTTAGAACATGAGTGGGGTGGAAGAGAACAGAGTAGAGGAGGAGCTGATGGAAGTGGGTGGAGCAGAGCCACGGAGCGGAAAAAAAGGCTTTGAAGATTGAAGCAGAACATCATTTAAAACCTTAACTTGATGTAGACGAGGTCACCTCAGCCCAGATGACGCTCTGTTTATGTTATGATATTGATATAAATATTTACATATCGACAAGCCCTAGTTTGAATGGCCCAATCAAAATCTCAACTTGAACCCAGCAGAAGTTATGTAGAGGCTCCATACCAACAGTCTATGTTTAAAAACCAACTAGTATATCTGAATGAATGAGGTTTGGCAGAGAGAACTGGGGTTATATTACTCATCAACAATATGAAAAGCTGTCATTTAAAGGGGGGATGACATATTGGAGAATGATGTGTTTTGTCCTGACATTTTAATAAGAGATCATTGAGGGAGTGTCTTCTTAATAGGCTCTGATGAATTGATGTGTTGCTGTTTCAGGCCTGTTCCTGGACTGGCGCTGGCTGGCCATCACCTGCTCCATTCCCCCGACAATGATGCTGGTGTTCATGTGTTTTATGCCGGAGACCCCCCGCTACCTCATTTCTACGGGAAAAAGGAGAGAGGCAGAGGAGGCACTGCGTTTCCTTAGAGGACCCAATGCTCCAGCAGAGTGGGAGTGTGCCCAGATAGAGGAGGCGTCTCGAGATGAGGTAAGACTTTGAGTAATATGATGGTGAGGATGCAGAAAAAGCCATTTTAAACACTGTCAGTAGTAAAGACAAGCTGAACACCAGAATCTCACTTACCGTGACGTCAGCATTCAGAGCATTCAGACGACAGTTAAATCATTCAGGCCAAACTCTCCTTACAGCAGGGAAGACACTTTGAGGAACAAAAAAAGTGCTGTCAGATACACTCATTGTCAAAAAAGGGTTGCTCCCAGAACGGTTCGGCTGACAGGAATGAAACTTGATGGGTAGGTTTGACATTGTGAGACATGTGAATGGATCAAGGTTCATGTTAGGCTATTCATGAATTGGGCTGTATTGCTGTTTTTGATGAACTATTCTGAAATATATTAGGTTGTCTCTTTGTGCACACACATTCTGACTGTACTGTTGTGTTGGTGGCATCTTTTGTAAGTGAAGAATAGACAACCAAGGAATCCATGTGTGGAGGCATCATGGTCAATGTCAAGATAAACGGTAGTAGGTTGAAAATGTGTGGGATGCTCTTGGATGTGCAATCAACCTTCCACTCCTATTACTGTATGTGTAGCTCAATAAATGTTGCTCATATCTGTCTGAATGTTTAGTCATTTATTGTTCATAGTAAAGATCCAATCAGTGTCCTGTGGACGTCATAAACGTTCAGAAAAATGCATACGAGTAGAACATGTTTATAAAAGTTAGTGAATTTATTAACCATAAATGGAATGGTAGGCAAAATACCTCCACAGCTGATGATAAAATATATGTCAAATATAAGTTTATACTAACTTTAAAACTAAAAATACGTTAAAATAGCAAGATGGAATGTTGTACAGTAGCATTTATTAACTACTGTAAATGTTTTAATGATGAATTGGAGATACAAACACTCCAGTATTATATCTTTTGCTTTTGAAAGTTTGCTGCTGTAGATGTAAGTTTAGTGTGATGATTGTAGTTTGTTTAATCACAGGAAACAAATTTCTCTTTGGCTGATCTCAAAGACCCTGGAGTGTATAAGCCTTTAGGATTGGGCATCATGATGATGATGTTGCAGCAGTTAACTGGCATCAATGCCATCATGTTCTATGCAGAGACTATATTTGAACAAGCAAACTTCAAGGTAGGACTTCTTTTTGTTTAACTTTTCAAGACGTCTGTATCTTTTAAAAGTCAGATTTCTTGTGATTTAAACTAAACCAAACAAACTAAATAAGTGTGTGGAATAGTGACACTATTCACGGACCTTTTGATGTGTTATGATTTTTTGTTGTGTCTCAGAACGGCAATGTGGCCACAGTCATTGTGGCTGCCACTCAGGTGGTCTTCACCGCAGTTGCAGCTCTAATCATGGATCGTGCTGGAAGGAAGGTCCTCCTCATATTATCAGGTTTGTAATCCCCTTGTCGTTCTTCCTCTAATATTTTGGCAGTCCTAAACAAAAGCCAGAAACCAGTTGTGCAGATCTCCAGTTACAGTATCTCTTCTGCCGCTCTTCAGGTGTTGCCATGTGCCTGAGTGAAGCAGTTCTTGGGGTTTACTTCAAGCTGTCTATGAAGAATCAAACTAACTCTTCATTGGTGAGTGCCTTCATGGGAGCCCAGGATGCGATCACTGAAACAACGCTGTCTGATTTGTCTTGGCTTGCTCTTGCTAGCATGGGCATTTTTATAGCAGGTTTGTAGAATTCTGCTGATCATACACGTATATTCCCTTAACAGCCTTAATGACACGTGCATTTTTTCAGAATATATATTTGAACACGTCACACACCTATAAAAGCCCTTAAAGTGGGTTAACCATATTTGTGTTCCTCAGGCTTTGCGCTGGGTTGGGGCCCCACACCATGGCTGGTGATGTCTGAGATTTTTCCCACCAGGGCACGAGGGCTGGGCAGTGCTGCTTGTGTCCTCACCAACTGGACCTGGGCCTTCATTGTCACCAAAACCTTCCAGAACCTAATGGTGAGAATGTCATGTGAGAAGTAATGGTCAAAACCCTGATATTAATACACAGTTATTCCAACAGTTTGCATGTTTTTTCCTCAAAATACACGATAGCTTTAGTGGTTTTTGGTGCAACATGGAGAGGATGTTGGATCAGCACTTAACAAGTTTAACAACTTCTTCAACTATGAGTCATCAGTGACATATGAAACTGTATGTAAAGCAAAGAGCAGGTTTATGTCACTTGCATGTTCAGGCCTCAATCCAGGTCATTTTACATTTGGTTAAACAGATGTTCTGAATGAAACATGTGGCTGTGTAAACGGCAGAATGATTTTGGAGATTTAATTAATTAATCAATTAATTACTGTGTTCCTACAGGATCTCATAACCAGCGCAGGAACGTTCTGGATGTTCTCAGTCCTTTGCGCCCTCAATGTCATCTTCACCATCTTCTTTGTCCCGGAGACTAAAGGCAAAACACTGGAAGAGATTCAAGCCCATTTTAAAAGAAGACACTATCGCTAAGCTGGAGTTAACAGGATCATCTCACAATCAATGCCAAAGTCAGAAGTGATTGCACTGGTTATATCGTAGAGGACTCAATATTAACTATGAAGATGAACAGCAGATATTCAAGATAAAAATGTTTATTTGAATGTACAGTTGAAAATTCCATTTTTATTATAAAGACACGTTTAATACGTCTTCACTGAAGTTTAATATCAAAATTGGATGTGGTCAAGTGCTGCCATTTGAGTCCTTCAGGATTTTTTAACAAATGGTAATCATGCCATGCCATGAAGGTTCTGTGCCATATCATAAGAGTGACTGCACTTCTCTTAGCAAGAGAATGAAGATGAAGGTACTTGTTTAGACGACTTTGCTTAAGACACTTTTTTACTTTTGATAACACAGATCCCATAAGCTAAAACCTACAGAATGCAGATCACAATGAAAAGCTTGATGCACATTGAAGGAGAATGAACAAACCATTAACTTTTGTCGCTATAAATTAATTGTTTTTCATGTTTTTCCTTGTTTTTATAATTTATCTTTTGCACTTTGTCTTGACCTCTTGAATAAACTAAATGCTATCAGTTTTCTAAAGTTTCAATAGTTGTGATTGATGAAAAACAGCTTTGTTGTTGAAATTATTCCTTTTTATGTCTGTTAGGTTTTTAAGGGGGTGATCTGTGGAAATAGTAATACAAACGTCCCCTCACTCACTCACTCCCTCATGTTTTTGTCAGCTATTCTTATCATAAAATAAATACAACTTTGGGCAATTACATAAAACAACCATTTTCAGTGCCCAAGAACAGTACTCTTCAACCCTGGTCCTGGAGACTCACTATTCAGCCTATTTTACTGCTTCCATCACACCTGACTCAACTAATCAACTCCTTCAAACAGTCAGATTGAGTTAAAATAGGTGCGTCAAAGCAGGAGAAGAAAAAGATGAAGGACTGTGGGTCTTGAGGACAAGCAAAGTAGATATGTAATGTAAATTAAATGTAAAGCTCCTTTTTAAAGTTTAAAGAACCTACACAAACAAGAACGTGGGTTCTTTAGTTGTAAATTGTTCTATATAGAACCATGAGCAATCAAGAACCCTTTGCATGAGGGTTATTCGTTTTAATGGAGAAAGTGCTGTAAAGGGTTCTTTATAGAACCTGTTTGTAAAGGATTCTATATAGCACCAAGAGGGTTCTATAGTTACAAGCTACATCATAAAAATTGTAGAACCCTTTTTAAAAATATTCTACATTTTTAAAAACCTGTAAACTTTTCACACATCTCTGTGTCCTCAGAGAACCATTTTAGGAGCTTATAATGGTGAGTTTTTATAATCCTGCTGTATTTCTCTTATCACACGGTTTGTTTGTGGGTTTTGTTTCTCATATTGTGGTTTCACTTCTTGTAATACATTTCTGAGTAATTCTTGCCTGTCTTAGCTGGTATGAGAAAACCATGTTGCTGCTTGGAATTTACTAACAGTTTCTTTCCAAGTGAAAGACTGTTGAGTGGAAACATCTTAAATCCAGACTATTATCTAATTATGTAGTTGTTGTATGATCATAACATTTATTCAAGGTAAGTAAATTGGACTAAAAACAGTATCATATTCTTGACTTTCAACATATGTCAAATTTCTGACCCTGGTGAACCAGAGCCCAACCCAGTATGACAGTTACCCTGTTGTAAAATACATCTGAACCAGGTTTAGTTGACCAATGAATTCATCTGAAAAGTTAAGTTAGTTAATCTCCAAATGGCAAGAAGAAAATTTTTTCTCAAAGGAACACCATGAAAAGTTTTGGCCACTCCAAGAGATTTGAGCACTCTAATAACCAAGGCATCTAATTAGGAAAGGATAAGTGATGTTTTATTACAAAGCTTTATGAATATTCTGAATCTTCCAACTGTATCCCAACAATCAGCGGCTCCTGGACTCTTCTAAGCAGCTGCCTAACACTCAAAAATGTCCACAAAGAATCAAAACGCTATTTTTTCAGTCCATAATGTAAACATGATAAATGTGATCATGATCAATCTCAATTCATAAGAAATGGCAGTTCCAGTTTAAGTCTGGAATACCAAGACAATTTTCAGAGCTCTGATTTTTGGATTGCTAAAACTGCAGTCAAACAAGTGTTTTGTATAGGACATTTAGGTTGGCCTCTTCTGATATAAAGTCAATATGTAGTGATACCTATACAAATGTTACCCTCATTGAAGGCTCACCATGACTTACACTCTCACCACAAACATCTGCACCAGTTTTCTTAATTTATGTGTCAAATTATTCCCCTTTTTCTCCCAATTTAGTACTGCCAATTAACCTACCCGAACTGCCACTTGCGCAGCATCACTTGGCAGCCGATGTGCTTGGAGGATCTCTAGCTCTAATAAATCAGCCGACAGACACCTGTGCTGACCACTATCACAGTGAGAATGATGGGAAGAGAGAGACATCTACCAATGCTGAGACAGCATGGTTAATTGTGCTCTCTTGTGTTCTGGCTGCTGATGGGCGAAGCAGCATGACCTGCGATTCAAACTTGTGATCCTTGGGCCATAGTGTCAGCAGCTTAGTCCCATGTGCCCCCAGAATCAGATATTTAGAAAAGGACATCTAAACAAGCCTGGTGCATTTGGGAAACAGTGCTGGAAAAAAAATTACTTTTGGCTGTAATGAGCAATGCATGGAGGTGAAAAGGTCCAGAATTTCATGAAAAGAACACTTCTCCAACTGTTAGGTATGGGGATGAATTGATGATCCTTTATGTTGTGTTGCATCCAGTGGCAGCAAATACTGGTAGCAAACATACCATCTGTAACTACCTTGAGAAATACAAGCTGAAGGTTTGGTCATGGGCCTCACAGGCCCCCAGCATAAACATCATTGCATGCAAGACGGCCCAAGGACCTCAAAGAACTGGAAGCCTTTTGTGGGATGAATGGGTGAAGATCCCCCAAACAACAACTGAAAGACTCTTCACTGCCACAAAAAAGGTGTGATACTTGCCAGAGGGGATGGAACTAAGCACTGACCATGCAGGGTGCCTTTTGCTTCAGGCTCTTTTCTGTAAATAAATTAAAATAAATGTAGACTTGCTTTAAATACATCATCTTTAGTTGTACGCCTTGTTGATATTGTGGCATCTTTTCTGTGCTCAGCTATTCACAGTTACAGATTTTTCAGGAGTGCCCAGACGTTCCCATGCTACTGTATGTCTAGTAGAGAATGTGAAAATGATGAGCCAGTAAAACCAATAGTTTTCAAAGTGTCTTCCAGGAAAGATCTGAGATCAGTGTCTGCAGCACTGCTTGTCTAGATGCATATTAGATCATGTACTGTTGCTCAAATTTCACTTTTACAGATGTGGGATCAGGTTGGCATTTGTGGGCCTGGCCTGCTCTGAATTGCGCACACAAACACCCTAGAGTTCCTGTTACAGCCTGCTCACTCTAACCCTGTCCTTGCTGTGCTGTGCAAGCTTTGCTCTGCTCTCTGGATTACAGGCCAAGATGATTCTGGTGGTGGCAGTTCTGTGCAGCATGGTGCTGTGGACACACTGTCTTCACCACACTGATGTTCAGCCTCAGCCGGATTTTGATCTGGAGCAGGTGAGTGAAATGAGGAACAAAGTAGTTTTTAGTAGATCTTTGGCTGTGTGTCCATGTCCCAACTTTATCTATGTGGTATGCATTCATAGTCCTTCCTTTATACCTGTTAAATGTCTTTATATGTATTAAAATAGTAAATTGTGTAATGTCTAAACATTAAATCTGGGCCAGCAGAGTTGTTGACTTTAAAAACAAACAGGGTTCGGGGTCACAGGATTGCGACATGCTGCATTAGGTGCTGCATTATTCTTAAAGTTAACCTGTGGGTTTTGTGTAAATGCTCAAATTGCTGAGACTGTGTAGTGTAGCTCACTTCATCAGCAGCATTAAGATTAAGTTTAGGTGTTCAGGATTACGTTCAAATTAGAGTGAAGGGCAGGTTTGGGTTTGGAATGTTTAAAGAATGTTTAATGTATTAAAGACCAGCTTCTATGATGGTTCATCAGTATAATATGAATAGCTACTCATATCCTTGTCCATCCTTCTTCTCTGTGATACACTCTCCAAACAAATGGAAGCACACCACGTCCAAGTAAAAGTATATAAGTAAATGTTCCAAAATGTACCTTAAACCCCGTTACAGAATAATCTACAGTAGTTATTCAGTAGCTAAATAAAACTACATTTTATATTTAAGTTGAAAAAATATGTAAATGTATTTGAATTTTTGAATGGTGATAAATGATGGTTCATCCTAAAACTGCAGCATCTTCCACAAAATCATAAATTGTGAAAATAAAATAAAACAGAAACTGATGCCGCCCATCTGAAATAACCCCCCTTTGAACTGTGAGCTCAGAGCAGCTGTTTCCAGTTGTTTACGTGTTCTAAGAGACTGAACGCCTGAAACTCAGTTTATCCAGTTACTCAGTAACCTCTGTCTGTGCTGTTCAATCAGACATGGAAACCTGTGTCTCAGAAAAAATAAAATTATTCATAAAGAAAAAAAAGCTATCAGACATTCTCAAGTAGACATTCTTAGTATTTATATTTTGTAACTTTATCCCAGGTAAAACAGGCTGTTTTGGTTACTGTGCCTATATGCAAATGATCTGTGATTTGATTGGCTGGGCCTCATTTAAAAGGCAATCAGGGCTGAAACATTTAGTGTGAAAAGGTGTGGTTGAACTGCTGCAAAACAATGTATCTGAAACAATCAGATGTGATTAAAGACTTTTAGCTTTGATCAATTCAACAAACTGACTGGATTAAAAGAGCAATGAGGTCTTTATAGCATAAAGCTTGGTTCAAACTTTGATACTTACTTAGTACATAACAGTGAAAGATGATTCATTTTCCCTGTTTTTCAAAGTCAATCAGTAAAGACATTTTTTGTATCAAAATGTAAAAAAAAATCACTCAGCTCTGTGAAGAAGATCATTTTAAAACAACACAGATTTATTTTTTGCAAAAGAAAGACTCTGGATTCCACCATTAGAACACAAGGTTTTGTTCATAGATTGATCTACTTTTATTCCCCAAAAAATGAGAATAATATTTATAGGAAACAGACACACCACATGTTCTTATTTTCAGGAGATCCTTGACTACTCAAACTACTGTCAATATTAATGAATTTAAATATCAATTTGAACATGTTGTGATAAAAAGAAATTATGTGCTCTTACAATTTTGTGGGGGTATTTTTGCTTGTTTGTTTTCGTTTGCTTTTCGTCTCATTTAAAAACAGAAATTCTTTTGGAAATTGATCAACCACAGTGTTTGTGAGCTAATGATAAGATTGATATTTATAATAATATATTGTTCAAAATACTTGACAGTGATCCAAATAAAATAAAAACATACATTTTATTTATGTTTCATTAATATCCCTTCTCATGACTTTTATTTTTAGTTTAGTTTTTTTTTTTTTTTATGAAATTTCAAGTGTGAGCAAAAAGAGAGCCAACAGCCCCTCCCTTCTCATTTTTCTCTATAACCCAATATCTGGGTCAGTGACATCTTTAGCCCTGCCCCCTCTTGCTGATCAGTCAGAGTCTACATGCAGTTCGAGCATTCAGTTGGACGAGTGTTTTTTAGCTGTAGAGACCAACTGTGTTTTGAATAATCAGCTCTGGGATAAGCAGTGACTCGTGTTTATTTGATAAACTGTTCCTTTAAAAGAGGAAGATGATTCAATAGGATGTCTGTGAATTGACCTAAACTGAATCTTTGCCTGTGTCTCAGTAAGGAAAGTCTCTAACGCCTGTGTGTCCTCTTATTAGTTT